>JAMRYI010000656.1:0-90726 GCA_029231635.1 Ditylenchus weischeri
TGTACTTTGAGGAATTCCGACACCATCTTATCATTTCCTACAGCCAGATTTTCCTCTTTGATTTCTTTGCTGAGATCTCTAAATAAAAATATACTGACATTGAAAGGAAACTACAAAACACAACCATTTCCATTTTCAAAATAGACTGAGCCAGCGATTCTCCATCCGAAGGAACCTTTGATAGAATCGGAACTGGCAATTGATGATGCCTCTTTACCAGATTCAGCGAGCGACATTTTTCGGCTAACGTTTTCAATCAAAAAGGCTAAAAAATATGTTATAAACAAGGTTAATACGAGGATTACCCAATTAACAGATAATTTTTTACCAAAGGTACCCCCTCCGGGTTTTGAGATTTCAGTAGGGAAAATTGCAATTTCGGTCCTAACAAATACGATTCCCTATACAATTTTAAGTTGGAAAAAATGGTTTGTTTTTGATTTCGGATAACTTTTTACTTTTCAGACATTCCACTGGATATCCACCTACGCGAATACCGTCTTGAGATTGTCCGGGTCGGTAAAATCGTGCACTATCTTATCAAACAGAGTTTGCTATACGATTTTACGTACGACAGTGTCGTTTAAATTTAAAATTTGCAAATTTTTGAATTTTGTGTGAAAGTGCACAGTCAAAAGGCTCGAAAAGGCTATGTAAAACTTGAATGCACCACGAAATGAACATAAATGACTTGAAAATACAGAGAGCTAAAAGTTCCAAGTTGAAACACAAAAGGGTCAAGTTGCCAGAATATCCAACCTTATTTGAAGTCAATTGTCCCATAATTCGAAATTTTTCCGCCCAATTGTCAAAAAGATGAGTTTTAGATGGGATGAGTTGTCCTAAAAATGAATACCGCATTGGGCGGTTATTCAAAAAGATCAGTATAATTGCGTTGAGTTGCCCTATATATCAGGGGTGGGACGGAATTCCGATTTCCGTCTTCCGATTTCCGGTACTTTTTCTCTTCCGTTTTCCGATTTCCGAAAAAATAGGGCAAATTTCGGAAATTTCGGAAGAGAATAGTTTACTTTTAAAAATATTTTCGAAGTATTTTTGGCAGAAATGTCTTGCAAGGAAGTGGAAGTCACAGCTTTGCGGAGACTTTTTCACTGCATGTTTATTTTTGGTGCATTTTTTTGTATATTTTTTGTCTTCAGATGCCAAACGAGCAAAAGTGGGACGCTTTTTTTGAAAAGAATGGAACTATAGCAAAGTGCAGAGCTGGGCAATGCGATTTCTTTGTCGATCTCGGACCGAAAAAGAGCACAAATTCGATGAAATGGCATTTGCAGAGCAAACACCCGGAGCTGCTAAAGCGTCGAGAAGAAGCTGTGGAGAAAGAGAAGGATAGAATTCAGAAACAAGCCAAAGCTCAGCCAAGAATTATGTTTGCATCCAAACAGTTAGAACAACAACTAGGTGAACCTTCACCAAAGCGTGTGAAAATAACTGGTACTCCAGAAATCAAAGAATCTTTCAGTAGGCTCTTTTTCTGTCCTTTCATTGTCAAATTTTACTTTTAGATCAGTGGACAAATACGGGACACAAGACCGTTGCTCTTGATCGAATTATTGCCGAGATGATTTGCGTTGATGCAGCACCGCTTTCAATCGTAGAAAAAAAGGGATTTCGTCGACTTCTTCAATCCGTTGTTCCGCAGTACCATATCAAGTAGGGTTCCCTTATTTTTAATTTTTAGTTCACACACAGGTTACAATTTTCAGATCGAGAAGCTTCTACACGAGAACGGAAATTCCAAGAATTCACGAGCAGCTTAAGCATAAAATGATCGCCGATTTGTCAACAGTACCATTCCTTTGCTTCACTTCAGATGCCTGGAGCTCTAAAAACAGGTAAAATGGGGTTTTTGCGCAATTTTTGTAATATTCTCAAACTTTGAGTTCGCATTCGCTGATCTCATTGACTGTGCATTTTCTTGATTCTCAAATGAACTCGTCTTTTCTGGTGTTGGCCGCAACTCCAATAAAAAGCCACAAAGCAGTCGATCTGGCTAAGGTTTTGATGGAAGCAATCGAGGAATTCCAAATAGGACCAGAAAAAATTCACATGGTCTTACGAGATGCCGCACCAAACATGCGCCTGACAACTAGATTGATGAATGTGGACTCGTTTGACTGCTTTCTTCACAAATTGCAACTCGTCAGTACCAGTAGTACTTTTTCAAATTCATGCTTATCGTATTTGTTTAGTGTGTCAAAGATGGTCTTGGACTGCTTGTGGATTTCGAATCGACGCTGGAGAATGTCAAGAAGCTGATTCGGAAAGTGCGCAGATCTTCAATCGACCGAGACTATTTGAAGGAATTACAGAATTCGCTGGATCTTCCACAACATGTTTTGATAAAGGTTTGAAAAAAAGTTTGAAAAATATTTTTGTGTTTTTGTCAGGCAACAGAAGTCAGATGGAACTCAATTTATTCAATGTTAGAACGATTCCTCGCCAACAAAACAGCCATTTCAATTTTTACGGCCGAAGTCAAATGTTCTCCAAGCTTCTCTTCGATGCAGTGGGAATTAATGGCAAATGTCGTCCAGGTGCTAAAACCAATCTACACTGTTACAATTGAACTGCAATCAAGGAGTTCTACCATTGCTTCAGTGATTCCGATATTTCGTGCTTTGGTTCACCTCTTACAAAGACTTGGCCTTCCTCTCAACAATGTCTGTGCGGAAATTTCTAATTCTCTGGAAGTGAGAAAGCTCGGATGGCGAAACAACAAGTGAAATTTCTGACTGGAATTTGTTTAAAAGTTTTTTGGTTTAGGAACCTATGTCTGGCTACTATACTAGATCCTCGTTACAAATTGGCATTCTTTGATGAAGCAGATCGTCAAATGTACCGCAGCTGGTTAGAAGAAGAATGCCTCAAACTGAGCGCTCGGACCGAAGAAAGTGAAAGCAGCGTGATAGAGCCGTCCTTTTCAGATGCAGGACTAGGTTTGATTTTAGAAGGCTTCCTACAAGTAAGACTTTTCTTCGCAATATTTTTTTTCGCATTTCGTTGGAATCTGTTCAGGATCGCAACACTCAACCAGCAGAAGTGCCGATTCAAGAATACGAACGAAGGTCAAAGACAATGGTTGAGGTGGCAGAATACTTAGCCGAGCCAATTCAAAACAGTTCATTTGATACATTAGTCTACTGGAGAAGAAATTCAAAGAAATGGCCAGCTCTCACAACTTTGGTCCGCAAATATCTCAGTGCGCCGCCTGGTTCTCTAGAAAGTGAGCGTTTCTTTTCATCTGCTGGATTTATTGTAAATGATCTCAGAAAAAGCTTATCTCCAATTAATTTGAAAATGCTGTTGTTGCTTCACCATAACCTTTCCGCCTACAATTTTGAATATTAATGATTGCGGTCTCTTGTTGTTGCTATAATTAAGATTGGAATAAATTACGTATGCATGTGTACAACATTAAATTTTGGCACTACGAATTTTTTTTAATTTCTTCCGATTTCCGACTTCCGATTTCCGGCCCTTTTTTTCTTCCGATTTCCGACTTCCGGTTTTGAAATTTTTCTACTTCCGGTTCCGATTTTTGTTCCGACTTTTTTTGTCTTCCGTCCCACCCCTGCTATATATGAATTTCCTTTGAGATCAGTTTTTGAAAAGCCGAGTTGTCCGTGTTCCCAGTTTTCGGGATCTGGGTCCGATGCCACCCCCATACATATGACTAGCTTATAAAAGCGTTATTTGCATGCAATAAAAATATTGAAGTGTAATTTATTGTCTCTGGGCCATTGCACTGCCTTATGGGCACCATCGGAGAGATTACGTAAAGAAAGTTGCGATGGCTCCTTTGTGAAATTTTCCGTTCTAGATCGCCGCTTCAATGCACTTCGCTGTTACAAATAGTGATTTGAAATAAATTTTTTGATGTTTTTTATGGCGAAATGTTCAATTTTGAAATATGAAATTACTGCTAGTAAAGTATTTATCGTCAGTTTGTTTCTGAACAGCTCATAGAAGATCATTCACCATCGAAATTTTTCCATATAATTGTGTTACAGCCTGCTACTATATTAGTAAGTGTATCCAACGCTCTTGTGGTAGGAGACAGCAGATAATAATAAAACAAAAATTATATTGTTATCTTACAAAAAGTCATAGATGAAAACCTCCTAAGGGGGGGGGGAGGTGTGTGACAAGTTTATATACGCATCGCCTAGTTCACAGGTTCGACTACCACTGGTTGCACACCATGTTTTTTATCTCCTTTTATTTACAAGTTGTGTGTAAAAATGATCCTCACATTCTTGACTACCCAAAAAAGCATCAGCGCAAGCTTTCACACCTACTGAAGCTTGTATCCAGGCTGAAATCGGCCAAATTTCCGAAAATCGATCGTTTTGGTGGTTTTTCTTTGACTGGTTTGATTGAAATTTCCTTTTTCCTTCCTTCCTTTCCTTTTTTCCACAACTCACACGTTTCATATGCCTAAATGTAGCCAAGATTCTGTGCTTTCATTTGAGCTATTATACAGAGAAAAAACAAACTCAACTCACGATTTCGGATACTCACGTATCCGAAAAACATTCAACAATGCCCAATTCCTCGCCATCCTACTCAGGGCTGTCCCAGCACCCTTCAATATTTATACTTCGAAAATATATTTTTGTAGTTTTAATTTACATGATCATTTACAACCTTATACTCAAATGTAGCCATGCTTCTTGGCGTCCTTATCAGTATATGTTTATAAATGTTTATGTAAATTTAAATTGCAAAAAAACGTTAGTTTCAAAATGATACCGAAATCCTGCCCGTCAAAAATACTCATGTCTTCCCTGGTCGAAGCTTTGCTAGCTACCTTATTTTGTTGAAGTGATTTTGGCGTGGAAAAATTTCTATCTGGTTCCCCATAAATTCCGACTTACGAAAGTCCTAAAAGTAGATACGCATCATTTCGGCTGGTTTCCTTTCATTTTGATGGTCATTTGCTTTAAATAGCAAAATTAAGGCAGTTGGTGACAGTAAAGCAGTGCTGGAAATAATTCCAATCCATTCCTCGATAGTTTTTCCCCCTTTAAGTCAGTGAAATAAATAAAAAATAAATGAGATGTGCACCTAGCGGGATTAGAACAGTCGACTTAGGGCGATGCGTATACAAAGTTCCCCACCCCCTTTAAGAAACTGCTACTTGACTACGCAACTTACACCATAATTTTTTTAGGTTGTCACTCTTGGATAAATGGCATCTTCTACTACGACAGCCGCTGCTTCGTCGACAGTGAATGGAGTAGGTGGACAGCAGCAAGTGATCACAACCGAAGTTCCGGAAATTCTCAAAAGACTGACGTTGTTGCTTGTCAAGTCTTTCTATAGCAAGGAGCATTGCGTTGTAGCTGATTACATCCAAAGGAATGTGTGCGTCAAAGAAGACAAACTGCGCGAATTTCTCAAAGTCGATCAAAAGTATCTTAGACAATTGCTCATTACGCTCAAGGTTATTTTTGGGTTGGATTTTCAAAAAAGGGGTGGATATATAATCTGGTAAAGTGTGGGTAAAAATTTTGATCTTCAGCTGTTCCCGGCGATTTTTAAATTTTCTGGTAGCTGTGACTGGTGTTTCCAAAATGAAAAGATTTTCTCACTGAAAAAATTGTTAACTTCAAAATTTTCACTGAAAAAATAATTATCTCATTTTTCTCACTGAAAAAATACGTTAACTATTTTTTTCAGTGAAAAAGCTGAAAATGAGAATGCGTTTTTGTGGTCTTTTTCTGGTAAAATCCTGAAATCTGACCAATATGAGCCCGACCTAACTTATAATTTCACGTTTGGCTCATACTTGTCGGAATCATACTGGTCATAAAAGGCCATAAAAGGCATTCTTATTTTCAGCTTTTTCACTGAAGATATAGTTAACTTATTTTTTCAGTGAGAAAAATGAGATAACTATTTTTTCAGTGAAAATTATGAAGTTAACTTTTTTTTCGGTGAGAAAATCTTCTCATTTTGGAAACACTGCCTGTGACTATAGGTTTTTGACCAAAAGATGAAGTTTAAAAAGAGAAGTAAAATTCAATATTGCATCTAACCGCTACCACATCCAGCTGCTGCAAGACTCGCCTGATCCTTTAAAAATCAACTTAACTATTAATTAACTTATCCTTTAAAATTGTAAAACCAGCAAAAAAACGTATTTTTAACAAATTTTTTTCGGAGAATCATTCATTGCGAACTGAGTCGAACTGTAAAAACATTTAAAAAATAATAAGATTTAAAAAACACACTCGTCCAAAAAATTATGGATAGATAAAAGTCTCCAAAGTTCTTGGGACATCTTCTGCTTTCCAATTATATTGCATCATAATTTTTAATTAACCTAATTTTTATTTTCAGGTGGACAAAATAGTCAAAGAAAGAACGGTATTAGAAGAAGGTGGCGGACCGCGTCCCCGAAAATTCAACTACTACTTTATCAACTACAAAGGTAATGTATTTCATTTTACCTACCGCATGTAGAACGGTATTCAACTTTTTCTTATTTTTTTCTAGCTATGCTTAATGTGGCCAGATACAAGTTCGATCACATGCGCACAAAACTGGAGGGTCGTGAGAAGAGTGATGTCCAAAAGTCGACCTACCGTTGCACCAACAATAACTGCAAGAAGCACTACGATGTTATGGATATTGGCAAGATCTACGACATGAATACCCGCGAAATGAAGTATACTTTTTTTTTTTAATTGAAGGAAAGGGAGGGGCGATATTTATGGCCACCTTTTGACCAGTGTTTGGACCTCGTACTCGTACTTCGTACACGTACTCGTACTACGAGTACGACTCGTACTCGTAGTAGTACTCGTACTACGAGTACGAAGTACGAGAAGAAATTTCAGTGGTACGAGGTACGAGTACGAAGTACGAGAAGAAATTTCAGTGGTACGAAGTACGAGTACGAAGTACGAGAAAAAAATTTGGAGGTACGAGTACGAACAGTGTCAAAATACAAGTATTAATAGATTAACTGACAATTTTTCACTTGGTGAAATTCCGTTTTGTGAAATGTTTATTTTGAAATTATCAAAATTATATATTGTTGAAAAATAGCAAAAAACGAGGTTTTGATAGACTACAAGAGGTCTTTGTTTTTAAAGTCCGTCGCGAGTTCTCTCAGATATTGTCGGACCTCTTCTCTGGTCTCATCTTTTCCATCGTCTCGTCTACCACTATGCTTATTCCAACCATTTTTCAAATAAATCATGCGTTCTTTTTTAAACACATTAATAAATAATGCTGTGATAAATAAGTACTTAATAACTAATATTTTTCTTTTAAAATTCATAAATTTTCAAAATAACGAGCAAAAATGAAGTAGAACTAAAAACTACTGAAATTTTAAGACTATGGAAAGAAGTAAGAAGTGAGAGTCATTATTTTTGTAGTACGAGTACGAAGTACGAGCAGCAAATGTTTGTAGTACGAAGTACGAGCAAAATTTTTTTTAGTACGAGTACGATATACGAGCTTTAAATTTTTGTTGTACGAGGTACGAGTACGAAGTACGACGGCTGAAATTTAGCAGTACGAAGTACGAGTACGAGTACGACCATTTCCTGAAGTCCAAACACTGCTTTTGACATTCTCATTCAGGTTTTTATTTCTAGATGTTGGCAGTGCAATCAGCTAGTGGCTCCAGATGAATCAGCTGGGCCATCAGAAGCTACTCGTTCTTCCATGGCCAAATTTAATGAGCAGACTTCGGGCATGTTCAGCATTCTGCAGTCTCTGGATGGAATTCAGTTTTCGCGTGAAATTCTTGAGCCGCCAATTGCTGAGCCTGTCAAAGATGAGCAACCAGAGGGTCAGAAAGTTGTTCGGGTTAGTTCCCTATTTGTTATTATCAAACTTGTTTGTTAATTATTTGCCGATTTCCAGGTTGGGGAGCGGGCCTTCAATGCTTCAGGCAAAACGAGGAGTGAATTATACAGTGGTGGAATTACTGTTTCTATTGGCGATCAGGTAGAGAGGCTGCCAGAAGCAAAGGAGGCTGTTCCGTGGCTACAAAACAACCAACATCAAGGTGGTGGTGGTTCTACAAATTTGCTTCTCAATGGTGGGTGCGTTTTGGTGTTTCCTTGATTTCTAATGGCTACTTTATTTACAGACCCAAAAGTCGTCATGGATTTTTCGCCTTTGCCATCAGCTGCTATCGATTCCTTTGGTGCTTCAGTTCCTTCCTCCTCAGTACGTGATACAGATGGACCAGCTGAGAAGAGGCCTAAACAAGATGATATTGCTGCTATGCTGATGGAGGAGGAAGAAGGATCTTCTTTGCAAGTAAACCATGATGGACCAGCCAAACAGTCAAATGGCGGAGGTTTGTTTGAATCTCCTGAGTGGACATACATATTTTTTTATCAAACTATTTTTTAGTCGAAGATGCGGATGAAACAGGGGTTACTCAAGCGGATGAAGACTATGTAATGGTTCAAGGGGAGAAAGTGCCGGCCGATAAAATCACACCAGAAATAATAGCGAAAATGACACCAAGTGAAAAGGAAGCTTATATCAACAGTGTGCAAAACTCTTACGATTTTTACTGAGGAATGTTGGCTGTGCCAGGTGCGGAACATAAAGGGTGGAAGTGTTTTTTCTTGGTTAAATAGTTAATGCTCGTGGAGTAAACTAAGGAAAGATTTTTGCTAATTGTTTTACATTTTGACGCATGAAGTATTTAATCTGATGCGTTCATGTCTCTGACCTAAAATAAAGCTAGAAAATTTTTGCTTGCGTTTTCTTTCAGAAGTTTTTTTCTGAAAGACCATAGATGTGGCCTATGAACAAGGAAGACTTTTTACAAATCTTCTTATGCCTGTGCCTTCTTATGCCAATCTTCTTATTCACAACGTGTCAAATTAATTGCGTCGGACCAGATAGACTGATTGTATTGGACTCTTTTTGGTGACGAAGGAATTGGTGCGTGGCTAAGCGAGTACCATAGTGTTCTATTTGTATGTTGATAGAACTTGTCTAATATTTAGTAATCATTCAACAGAAATTGCTTATTTGTATACTCATTCTCTCAAAAATCGGGAAAGGTTGTCTATGAGATTGAGAAAGGTCTCTGGAGGATGTTGATTGGAACCGAAAATCGTATTTGCAAGTCTGAAAGTTATTTACATTAAGCATAATGGCCTCAGTTATCTACGACTGTCCTTCTTTAAACAATTAAAAATTTCGTTCGTTACATCGATGTGGCCAACAATAAAAAAATTGCCACACACAGCAAGAGAAGCAACTTTTTTGGTGTCCGTTATATAGAGCGTCGTTTTTATGTTCAGAGTACAAATAATCATTTTTGTTGTTCCCAAGGAGTAGCTGGGGGTTTTATTTACCAATGAGTAGCTAAAATGAATAGTTGCATGCAGTCAAAGCTCTTTATAACGACCACCCTCATAACGTTCAGCTCTACATAACATTCAGTTGCATGCAGTCAAAGCTCTTTATAACGATCACCCTCATAACGTTCAGCTCTATATAACATTCACCAAAAAATGTTTTGGTTGGTCTGATTGAAATAAGAACAAAAGGACATCCCACATAACGTTCACTCTTCATAACGTTCAGCTGAGGCCGTTCCCATTAGTCAAAAAGACACTCTTCATAACGAGGATAGGCCAGTTCGCGATGGCCATTTCGCGAGGGTTTTTCGCACGGCCAGTTCGCGAGGGTTTTTCGTACGGCCAGTTCGCGATGGCCAATTCGCGAGGGTTTTTATTTTAATGATCAAAATGATAATCTCGACACGAAAATCACGCTCATGTGTCTCCGTTTTTTTTATATTTTTCTGCAAACAGAGCATGCTTATTTGCCTAGACGGTAACATTAAACCTAAAGTGTTTTTAATGAAGCGAACTTTTTGAAACACGAAATTGAAACGCCACGAAAATCACAGGGCTTAGGCTTTCGCACGGCCAGTCATGTGTCTATTCCTTTTTTTTTGATATTTTTTCTGCAAGCAGTGGTTTTCGTGTCGAGATTATCATTTTGATCATTTAAATAAAAACCCCCGCGAATTGGCCATCGCGAACTGGCCGTACGAAAAACCCTCGCAAACTGGCCATCGCGAACTGTCTGTCTCGCAAACTGGCCGTACCCCCTTCATAACGTTCACCATCGATTTAATAAAAATAAGTGATGTGAATACTAAAAAAGTTAACCCTCACTAGGAAGTCTATTTTACAAAAGTTAACGTGCTCCAACAGTTATGTTACACAGGCCTAGCCATACTGTCTTGGGAGCGTAACATGAAGGCACTTAGAGAGTGACACTCCGACCACATACACCTGACGACAAAGTCAATAGTTGCCACCTCTCCTCACACTTTCAATCTTCGGACATCCTTCACTTGGTTGCTAGTTGGAATGAAATTAATTACCTTTATTATTGTAAACAGGCTTATTATACATGTATTTGCAAGCTCATAATAAATATATCATAACATTCATAGTCAGACTTCAGCACTAACACTCAAATATGCCCTATTTTTTCCTCTAAACTCTCATTCCTAATTCAAAAAACGTGTTCGTGGCATTGTGTTCCTTACTTGTTTTCGCACACCACTCTTCGGCAAATTACCTTCCAATTTTTAACTCAACATACCGGCTGGGCTGGGGGAAATTTGCACACGCGAAGATTGTCGAAATGGAACCTGCCAAAACAAATTTTGCCAAAATAAAATTTGGCAAACGTCGGATTCATCTAAAAAAATTTTTCACAACGCTAAATTGACACTCTAGTTCTTTTAGGCGAAACCTAGGCTCGGCAAATTAAGATTTGGCAAATTTCGTTTTTGCTCAGTTTGCCATAGTCACTGCCTGTAATTTTGGTGCTAATATATCCGGGAGTGGTCTGCTAAATACTAGTCAAAAGCATAATACCAAGAACACGATTTTTGAGGACCGTTTGTTAGAGAAAATAATGTAATGTCAACAATAAAAGGCGCTACCCAGGTTCATTAATTAGAAGTTATAATAAAGTACTGTTTCGAAAAAGTCAAAGTTTATAAAAAAATGGTTTCGTTAAAAACGGGTTTGAAGAAAGACCGTTTCTGAAAAGAATGTGTTTGAGGAATATACATTTAAGAAATACACATTTGACAAAGAAACTGCTTCAAAAAAATTACCGATTTTTCTAAAAAATTTTTTTTACTTTTCGTTATTTCAGATAGCCATGGATGGTATTAGCGATGAAGATCAGTCGACAGAATACGAGTTCAGCGATGATGAAGATCAGCAAGCGTTGGAAATCTTGGATGAAGAAGAACCGCCTGTAGTCCGAGGAAGAGCCAAGAAAAGGTCTGCTACAGCAATGCCCGACGTTCACTTTGAGTACGTGACAAGCAAATTTGGGAAGAGAATGCTAGAATACGATGGTAATTGAATATTTTGTCAAAACTTAAGTAATTTCTCCATTTAAGGTGACACCTATACATTCAGTGGGAGGAATGGAAATCAAACTACTCATTGGCTCTGTTCGAAGAAACATGAAGTATGCAAGATGCAGTTCGAAACAAATTCGAAACAAAAGTTCGAAACAGATTTGATGTGGAAATTGATTACTCTTGACGTTATTGGAATAAATTTAAAATTTGTCTTTTGAGAACTCTGATTTAAAAAAAACTATTTGTTTAGCAAAACATTTGTTTGCGAAATGTCTATTATCGAAAACATTTTTTCTTCAAACCCGTTTTTAACGAAACCATTTTTTATAAACTTTGACTTTTTCGAAACAGTACTTTATTATAACTTCTAATTAATGAACCTGGGTAGCGCCCAATAAAATGCACAGAGACTAAATAAATTTGTTCAACAGACTTGCGAGATTCCTGTTATAAATTTAAAATACTTCTAAACCACACTCACACTAGTAGTAGGCAATCGAGGTAAATTGGATGACAAAAGATCAATTAGCAAAGCGGTTTACAGTCTAGTCTCGTTTATCCGACACCCCCTCAAACCCCCTAGGGTCCGACACTTTTTTAAGCCAATTTTAAAAATGTTTTCCCAGTTGTCTTTGGTTGTTTTAGTCCGAAATATCGCAAGGATTCTGATTTTGCCGATCGTTTTTCCTAAATCCTTTTACGTTGCCATGAAGACCCGCGTCTCTCGTTTATCCGACACCTCTTTCTAAAAATCAGGTCTCGGATAAACCAGAGACGCGGGTCTTTACGGCAACGTAAAAGGATTTGGGAAAAACGATCGGCAAAATCGAAATCGTTACGATATTTCAGAGTAGACTAATTAATGACAACTGGCAAAATATTTAAAAAATTGGCTTAAAAAAAGTGATAAACGGGATAAACGAGACTCGACTGTACATTAATAAAATCAGAACACTAACTACAATAATTCGACAGTCAATTATAGATGCACTGACCTATGGACGACCATTTGACAGGGTTTTGAAATTTTTGAAAAATAGTCAATTGTTTAAAAAAAAGTTAGGAAAAATTACTTTTGAAACTAAAATGTTTTCCTGGACCCGAATCCGTCGAGATCTGGTCAAGCAAATTTCAAAATGCTGAGATATGACTATTTCGAGCAGGCGATCTATAAAATTGCCACTACTCACCACTTTTGACTATAACTCGGTAGTTAGAATTTTTTTGACCAGATCTCAAGAGATTTAGGTGAACGACCCCCAGTTGGCGGCCCTCAATTGGCGGCCATCCCTGTTGGCGGCCCCCGATTGCCGGCAAATCACTGTAAACACCCGAAACCATATCGAACCACTCAAAATTACTTTGAATAAGTCTTAACACCCTAAACCACTTAAAACGACCCCAAAACACCCTAAACACTTCAAACCATGTTAAAATACCACACACTACTTTTGGACAATTTTGGGTTGTTTACCATGTTAAGGGTGGTTTGAAGTGTTTTGGAAGCGGTCACCCAGGAAGGGTGTGCTCAAGTGTAGTACCCATAAAGCGGAAACTAGGAAAAATTTGAAACTGGTGATGCGCTTGGGATATTTTTTTATATATTTTTTTGGCTCTCCCTTGTTACTTTCAGCTAAATCCAAAATTTCGGATTTTGGAGGTATATGGTACCCATTTAGAAAAAGTACCAGGTGGTTGCCATACCCACCCTGAGGCTTACTGGTCCTATAGAAACTACTTTCTGACTACTATCTATTTATTTACGAAACTAATTTTAGTAAAACCATTTTCAGAAGTAATATTGAAGTCAGCAACCGGGATAGCCGGCGATTGGGAGCCGTTAAATGGGTTGGCCGCCAATCAGTTTGGCCGCCAAGTGTCCCTTTACCATTTATTGAAATTTTATCGTGAACTATACGGAAAGTTTGATCCCATCTCGGGCTGGCCGATTTTTTACCCTAATATTTGAGGAGATAGAACGGTATAAAAACTATATTATTAGTAAAAGTACCTTAATTTGACTCCATTATAATTATGACTAAGCCGCAGCGAAAATCAACCTCAAATAAAATCGGCACTTGCCTAGACGTATTCGAACTGCTTATAATTGACTGATACACAAAATAGTGCTATTCACCGGTCTGAGTGGGGGGGGGCAAGCTAATCAACAACCACACACATCCTTGCCACTACACCAAGCAAGGCAAGAATATCGAATCACAATTGCTCAACATAACATAAGCTGCCAGCTCGAATCTGGTCAGACTGCTCGCCATCATCTCAAAACTGTCAAAGTTGGGTCTGAACAGGGTGGGTCCCCAAACTTTGGCCAGATTGCGGAAGTCCATGGAGTTGGTGCTAGAGCTAGCAGCCACCTTTTTTAGGTGTTGGGCCAGATGTCTGAGGACATGTCTGTTGAGTGGTGGCACCACCTCGCCCACCACCTGTTGCAATCGCTTGATCCGTTCGGTGTGCTGGTCGACGGCCGAAGTGGTGCTGGCTGGAGAATCGTCCATGTAGGTGGGCGACTGGACTGGCAGCTCCAGACTGCCTAGAATGGCTTCGTGACTAGATACGGGGATCAAAGGCTCTGGCAGCACATCCAAAAACTTTTTCAGGGCAGTGGCGGTGGCATGGACAGGTATGTTGAGTGCCTCCAAGTCCACTTTGTCCGATTTTCTGAAAGCTTTCTCCAGCTCGGCCACTTGGGATTGGTTGCCAGGCACTCGGTAGATACCCTCCATTTGGATCCCACCATTCTGAAATAGGTTTTGGATAAGTATGTTTTGAGCGTTGGTAAGCCAATTTGTAGTCATTCGAGTTGCTAGAAAAAGGTGGGAAGTCACCGCGAAAACCCCACCCGTCATAATCAAGACTTAAAAATGTCAATTTTCAGGGTGTGTTTGAGAAAAGTTGTTTAAAAAAAGTTAAATAACTTTTTAGCCGACTTTTTCAACCTACTGTAGTTTGAGAAACCCGACAAAAAATAAGGGCTCATTTTTTTCTGAAATTTACTTTGGTCCCATATTCTTTTTTTCCAAAGTTTTTTTTTCGATGGGAAAAAGGTTCACAATATTAATCACAACAATTATTTGAAAATCAAAAAGATAGAGACGAAAAAAAACCACTAAAAAACCATAGGCCCCCTTATTTTAAACATCTGCAATAAATAATTGATTTGGATCTGGTGAATAATATTTAGTTTTATTTCCAAACCTAATAAGAAAAAAAAATTATGACTTTTTTCTGGAATATTTGGCTCGGTAGCAAAGGCGGCTAAAGTAGGGTATAAGAAGTCCTCCCAAAAACCGGGTTTAACCACTTTTTCGTGTGTTTTAGCATCTTTAACGTACAGAAAATATGTTTTTAGGTGGCGGAAGACCATTTCCGGAAAAAAATATTTTTCGAAAATTTTGACTTTTGGGGGTACCAGGCAGAGTTTTCATTGATCCGGATTTCACTGATCTGATAGCGGTATCAATGATAGTTTGGATCATTGATAGTCGGATCAGATCAGTGGCCAAAAATTTGGGGCCGGATCAGATCAACCGAATTTTGGCGAATTTTTTTAGCCATTATCATTGATCCAGGTATCATTGATACCTGGATCAATGATACCTGGATCAGATCAATGGCAAAAAACCGGATCAATGAAAACTCTGGTACTACCAGGATACCCCTTTTAGGATATTCTACCTTGTTTTTATCACTGGGACTGTGCTAAAAGAGTCTCTTTATGCATATATTATCAAGAGTGTCGCTCGGATTCATTTCGAAGGTAAGTCTGTGCTTGGAGGTTAGAGATGCGCGCACAGACTTACCTGAGACAAATCACTCGAAAACAGACTCTGGATGCATAAAAACATACGCAAACCAGAGTTTTTGTATGCGGTAGGTCCCAGCTAACAAAACTATGTTCAAACTCTATCTTTTTCGGTCCTTTTAAGGTATCCAGGTTCATTCAAAATACTCTTTATGGGCATTGAAGTAATAAGTGCATACGCTGGGATACCCCTGCTAATTTTAAGCTATTCGGGCACTGAAGTAGTACGGGTGGCCCTAGTTATCAAAATTAATCAAAATCAAGTTTAACATTATTGCGATATCTGTAAACACTTAATAAGCTTTTAACAAATCAAAAAAAATAAACGTTGGAAAAAACACCAAATCAGAACTAAAAAGGGGATCCAGGTCCAGGCACACATTTATAAAGTCAAAATTTTAGTCAAAATTTTCAAAAAATATTTTTTTTCGGGAAATGGTCTTCCGCCACCTAAAAACATGTTTTCTGTACGTTAAAGGGGCATGCCCACGCCAATAAGTACAATTTCAAATGTTTGAATTACCGGGCACCTGTTTTTCTTATGGAGACAAAATCAATTTGAATTTCGATATTCATTTCGACCCTTTTGGGGGGCTTTTTATCAATGAAATTCAAATTGATTTTTAACAGACCTACCTGCGAGATGAATCCGAGCGACACTCTTGATAATATATGCATAAAGAGACTCTTTTAGCACAGTCCTAGTGATAAAAACAAGGTAGAATATCCTAAAAGGGGTATCCTGGTAGTACCAGGGTTTTCATTGATCCGATTTTTGCCATTGATCTGATCCAGGTATCATTGATCCAGGTATCATTGATCCAGGTATCATTGATCCAGGTATCAATGATACCTGGATCAATGATAATGGCTAAAAAAATTCGCCAAAATTCGGTTGATCTGATCCGGCCCCAAATTTTTGGCCACTGATCTGATCCGACTATCAATGATCCAAACTATCATTGATACCGCTATCAGATCAGTGAAATCCGGATCAATGAAAACTCTGCCTGGTACCCCCAAAAGTCAAAATTTTCGAAAAATATTTTTTTCCGGAAATGGTCTTCCGCCACCTAAAAACATATTTTCTGTACGTTAAAGATGCTAAAACACACGAAAAAGTGGTTTACACCGGTTTTTGGAAGAACTTCTTATATCGTACTCCGGCCCTAAAGGCTAAAAGAAGAGAAGATACTTATGGGTTAAAGTGTATTTAAGGTGGTTTAAAATGATCACGGTGGTTAGGGTCATCTTGCACTCAGTAGCTTATTATAATAATTTTAATCAGCTGTTGGAACTGGTTCGGAATGTGGACCCCAAATATTTTGGTCAAAAACGAAAGAGCCCACGCAGATTCAATGCCTTCAGATGATCCATATTGCCTGAAAATAAGCAAATAATAGTAAAAACAAAGAAAACAAATGATAGAGAAATAACACATTAGCCGCCATGAACACAAAAACAAATACAGAAAATGACACATTCCGAACCAGTACCCAGGTGTTATTAAGTTAATTTGATTAACGGCAATTTAATACTCAACTTCAGCGTGCTTTTTTGTAGGATACAAGTCTGAGAAGATAGCCTAACCCTTAAAAAACCCTTTAAAACAATGAGGGGGGGGACCAAGGCACATTTACATTGATTTTCTTTGCTACATTTTTTTTTAATTTTCATTATTATGCTTAGAGAAAAGATCTAATACTTGTAGGTATTAAAAAAAAACTAATCTTTTATTGCAAATTTTCAAAATTCGGAAGAAGTACCAAAAAAGAGGCGATCACAGCAAAATGTAAAAAAATAATAAGGTGACCATCATATTTTTTTTCAGGACCTCCAACAAATGAAACGCCTTAGCCAAATGACGATTGAAATCATGATTTTTGGAAGCAATCACTCCCAGAAATATGATAATTACCGTATTTTCTCTATCAAACCCCCATGGGGATTATTTTTCAACCCTTGAAAAATGGGAAAAATTTGAGGTCGATATTGAGATTTTCGGGTGCTCAACCAAAATCTGAAAAGTGTAATCAGGTAAACTGGTGGTAGCTAGGGAAGGCAAATTTGCTCTAGGCTGAGATATTAGGTCCGTAGCACGGCCGCACCGGATATCCGGCACTTTTTCATATCCGATATTGTTTTATATCCGGTACGGGCCTGGTCCGTAGGGTGGGGGATTGGTGGAGAAAATACGGTAAATTAGTGTCTTTTGCCTACCGCTTCTATGAAGTCTAGACACTTGGTAAAGAAAAGGGGCAATCGACTAGAGTTTCTGGAGCACAGACTCTGCAGGGTCATTTCTTCGGAGGGTGAGGATGCTGAAGAACATTTACTATTGGCCTCCCAGTGAGCTCCTTCTGATTTAGCACGCCACTGACGTTTGGGCGAACGGTGTGGAAGCCAGGAAAAAGGGCTTGATGTGGTCGAACCTGAAAATTTAGCTGGTGAATATTTAGCTCTGAGTAGGGTTGAATACCCACCGGTGGGTCTCAAATGGCAGTGAGTCACCGGCGACTCACTGACAACCCGGTGAGTCACTTGTTTTCATTAAAGGGGCATGCTCGTCGCCGAGGGGAATATTTTAAAAGGCCGGTACCAGTGTAATTCAAACGAGAATTAAAATGACACAATTTTGTGAAAGTCGAAGAAAAAGACAGTATCCCAGTGCACTCCCCTTTTTTTGTAATACTATTTTCAGCTGAAAATTTTTATTCTGAGGCACCCCAGTAGGAGAAAATTCCTCAGCAATCCGAGTTACGAAGCAGAATTTGAAAAAAATACTTAGTCGCTGAGACATGACCTAAAGTTGGAGTAAAGTTAAATGGTCATTTTTTAAAATATTGACACTCCAACTTTAGGTCATGTCTCAGTGACTAAGTATTTTTTTGAAATTCTGCTTTATAATTCGGATTGCTGAGGAATTTTCGCCAACCGGGGTGCCTCAGAATAAAAATTTTCAGCTGAAAATGGGTACTTTTATTTAAAAGTACAAAAAAAAATTCGAGGAGGGGGTGCACTCGGGCTTTTACGGAAAAAAAGTTATGCATTCAGTCGGAATCGAACCGACGACCGATTTTCACAGACCACCGCAGCTTTACCACTCAGCCACCGATGCTATTTCAATGGTTTTCAATACTTATCACAAAGAGGTACTCAACAAATTTGCATTTCAAAAAATTCCTTTTTTCAATTGACCTGGTACCCGCCTTTCAAAATATTCCCATCGGCGGCGAGGATGCCTCTTTAAGCAAAAAAGTCTGAATTCAAAAGACAGGAGAAATCAACCGCAGAGTCTTTGTTTTTTCAGGTCTTTTCCAAATAATCGCAACAATTTTTTTTTATTACACGACCTATCCTGTGCTTAAAGCTTCGCTTGAATTTAAAAAATTGCAGAAAAAATAAAAAAAACAATATGCCAAAATAGGCCTAAATTTGAAAAAAAATGTTAGAAAACGCGCCTATGCCCTGCAATTCATTTGATTCGAAAAGAATACTTTAGTGTTAGGTATAACAAAATGACCATCACAAAACCCACTTCACCACCACAACCATTAAAACAATAGCTGAATACCTGTTTTGAGGGTAGCCACCTCCTCCTCTGGACTCCCTTTAATAGACTTCCTCCTTCTCCAGCTGGATGCCATCCTCCTAGCAAAGTTTGGGTTGGGACTACCACTCCTTGCATTCGAGAAAAACGACTTCTTGGACCTTTGCCTGTCCCTCAACGATATTTGGCGGCGGAAGGGTTTGTAAACCTGATGGTTGGGCAGGTGCTCCTGGTCGCCCTCCTGGTCATCCCTCAAGTGCTGCTCGTCCTCTATAGATATCACCGTTGGAACCACCAACGAGTCCATGGACCTGCTGAGCAGGGCAGAGCTGGAGTGGTGTCTCAAAGGTTTGACCACTGGACTGTTGGTGGTGGGGAAGCGATTGCCTCTGGACAAGCCCACGCCCTGGCCTATGTAGCTGTCCAGTTCGCTGAATGGATCTATTGGTTGGCAGGTGGAGGATTTGCATAGAAACTGAGGTTTGGGAGGTGGAGGGGGTGGTGTAGACCGTCTAATGGATCGGGGAGAGCCTGCTGAAATACACTTCACAATAACCACACACACCACAACACAATGGATGGACAAAATCTGAGAAGCATGCTTACCAGCACTTCCTGGTGGTGTCATCTTGTCGATGGAGTTGTGCCGCTGCAGATTATTGGCTATGGATTTGGTAGGTAGAGGCCTCTGCTGATCTTCGTCAGTAGATTTGAGTTGGATAAAGCTGGAGATTATCTGCAATAAACAGAATATTGGGGCTTCAGCTATTATAGCAGGTAAGAAAATTTGGTGGATTTTAGTGCTGAAATATCAAGAAACGACAATTTGCCGGTGTTTTTTTTTTAATTATTGAAAAAAATCATCCATTTTTTGATAGAAAACCTTTTGAAAAACTATTTCTTATATTAAAATGTCATCCTAAATCTGGATCTGGTCAAACTGAAATTTAATTACTGAGTTATAGTCAAATGATGGTGAGTAGTAGTAATTTTTTGGATGGCCAGCTCAAAATAGTCATATCTCAAAATTTTTTTAACCAGGTCTGTTTTTCGGTAGACATATTGTAATGAAAAGTAGATTTTTTGAATATTTTAGTAAAAAATTGACGATTTTTTGAAAAATTAAAAAACCCGGCAAAAAATTGCGAGTCGATACGCCCCTTTTTTATGGG
The DNA here is from genome assembly GCA_029231635.1 of Ditylenchus weischeri. Taxonomy (NCBI): domain Eukaryota; kingdom Metazoa; phylum Nematoda; class Chromadorea; order Rhabditida; family Anguinidae; genus Ditylenchus; species Ditylenchus weischeri. The sequence continues at coordinate 19,962 of JAMRYI010000656.1, forward strand.
CTGCATCTTTTTTCTAGTAATTTTGTTGGAATTTTATTTTAAGAACTCTAATCGATTTTCAAGATCCGGGGCTACATTTTGAATATATATGCCGTATATTCTATAGTAGAGGGGCATGCCCTTCTATTTTTCAACCCCCTCGACCCCTGTCCTTCTAATAGAGAGTGCCCTTCTATTTTTCAACCCCTCGACCCCTGTCCTTCTAATAGAGAGTGCCCTTCTATTTTTCAACCCCCTCGACCCCTGTCCTTCTAATAGAGAGTGCCCTTCTATTTTTCAACCCCTCGACCCCTGTCCTTCTAATAGAGAGTGCCCTTCTATTTTTCAACCCCTCGACCCCTGTCCTTCTAATAGAGAGTGCCCTTCTATTTTTCAACCCTCGACCCCTGTCCTTCTAATAGAGAGTGCCCTTCTATTTTTCAACCCTCGACCCCTGTCCTTCTAATAGAGAGTGCCCTTCTATTTTTCAACCCCTCGACCCCTGTCCTTCTAATAGAGAGTGCCCTTCTATTTTTCAACCCCTCGACCCCTGTCCTTCTAATAGAGAGTGCCCTTCTATTTTTCAACCCCTCGACCCCTGTCCTTCTAATAGAGAGTGCCCTTCTATTTTTCAACCCCTCGACCCTGTCCTTCTAATAGAGAGTGCCCTTCTATTTTTCAACCCCTCGACCCCAGCCCTTCTAATAGAGAGTGCCCTTCTATTTTTCAACCCTCGACCCCTGTCCTTCTAATAGAGAGTGCCCTTCTATTTTTCAACCCCCTCGACCCCTGTCCTTCTAATAGAGAGTGCCCTTCTATTTTTCAACCCTCGACCCCTGTCCTTCTAATAGAGAGTGCCCTTCTATTTTTCAACCCCTCGACCCCTGTCCTTCTAATAGAGAGTGCCCTTCTATTTTTCAACCCCAGAGAGAGTGCCCTTCTATTTTTCAACCCCTCGACCCCAGCCCTTCTAATAGAGAGTGCCCTTCTATTTTTCAACCCCTCGACCCCTGTCCTTCTAATAGAGAGTGCCCTTCTATTTATCAACCCCCTCGACCCCTGTCCTTCTAATAGAGAGTGCCCTTCTATTTATCAACCCCTCGACCCCTGTCCTTCTAATAGAGAGTGCCCTTCTATTTATCAACCCCTCGACCCCTGTCCTTCTAATAGAGAGTGCCCTTCTATTTTTCAACCCCCTCGACCCCAGCCCTTCTAATAGAGAGTGCCCTTCTATTTTTCGACTTATCGGCATATCTTTCTTATAAATTCAAGCATTCGTTCTTGCAAAAGTACCAAATCGATCACCTAATATCTACAAGTACATCCGACAAAAATATTCATTTGCAAAGCGCATAATCACCTTTACACCCCGTTGAATCATCATTTTTGTTTAAAAGTTTCTCTTCCTGATGCTTCAGATCACTTTCTTCTTCCGGTAGCTGAGCAATCTCTTCCTCATCTCTTGCTAACTCAAGCGTTGCTCGACCGTACGGCACCAGTAATCCTCCTTGAAGCAATTTATAACGTTGTCAACGCTACCATGAGTTAGTAATCGCGCAAGATAAGGTCTTTTGTCGAAGCTTTAACGCTTCAACTATTCGCTTTAAGTAAAAGGCCATCAGAACTATATCTCTTTTATTTTTTTAAGTGGCGTGTCTTTTCTTTGAACTGACAATTATAGCAAACATCTTAATAATCCCAGAGTGGTCAAAAAATGTGTTAGCTCAAGTTAATTAAAGATAAACTTGAAAAAAGGTATATAAAAACTTGACTAGGGGTGCCCCGGCGCTAGTGGAGAATCCGTGTCCAAAATATGCCTTGGTCCCCCTGTTGTTTTTGAATAAAAAAATTTGTTTTGAACCAAGCAGTGTTTGCGTGAGCTCACTCAAAGTGAGAATCTCAGTGAGTGAGAGTGAGAGTGAGCTCACTCACTCTCACACTCAATTTTCCGATTTTATTCTCACTCACTCTCACTCACTCCAATATTTTCAATCTCAGTCTCACTCTCACTTGCTTACTTTTTCATTCTCAGTGAGAATTGAGTGAGAATTACATTTTTCTGTTTCAGGTCAAGATCAACACAGTTTTTATTTAAATCAAGGCAATGCGTACACCTGAATTCAAAAATAAAGACAGACAATTAACACTGATCAATCAAGCACAATGTTTGCATCTACCTCCTTATTTTTTACAACTTGTTCATGCAACTCGGCTAGTAATTGTCAACTGCTGTCTTCACCTGTTTCTGCAAAATAATTGGATCAAGAGTTGGTGGCACGGCATCAGGCGAAACGGCATCTTCAATTACATCAACTGCCTTGTCTGCCAATGGCTTTAGTTAATAAAATTTAAAATTTTTTTGATTCTAGTTATTCTCACTCGTAGTGAGAATCTCAGTGAGCTCACTCACTCTCTCACTCACTCTCTTTTCTCTACTCTCACTCTTACTCTCATTCTCACTGCCCTAAAATATTTTGATTCTCACTCTCACTCACTGCCTAAAAAATCAGAGTGAGTGCAAACACTGGAACCAAGGCATTTTTTGATAAGAAAAACAGCAGGGGGGACCAAGGCATATTTTGGACACGGATTCTCCACTAGAGCCGGTGCCCCTCCATTTTTCAGCCCCCTTGACCCCTGCCCGTCTATTAGAAAGAATACGGTATGCTTGTATAGCACCCACCTTGTCCAACCTCCTCTGAGCTTTCACAGATGATGGAGGTGTAGCGGCACTGTGTTCACTGCCTGTCATCAGGTCCCCCCTCATGCCGTTCCCCTCCAAAACTCAGGGAAGCATGTGAGAATACAGCGGACTGGGCTCGCCCACCTGACCCTCTACCACTTCCATCCACACTTCTGGTTGTGTTGCTCTCTTTCAAACGCTCTTTCACTGAGCATGCTCCTGCAATATAAAACCTTAAGATATGGACTGGCAAAAGTGGACATAGGACAGTCGGCACCGCTGCCAACTGTCCACTTGGTTATCTTTTAATGGCAATACCTAATTTTTAGGTAACTTTTTTTCTTCCAAACCACCATAGTAACCGAAATTTCCTCAGACATCTGAATCACTGAACAGAATTTCAAAAAATATAAGCTGAAGTTGGAAAACAGTCAATACAATCTAGTCTCGTTTATCCCACACCCCTCAAGTCCGTTCCCGCCTAGGGTCCGACACTTTTTTTAGCTCTATTTTCCAAGTCTTTTGCCACATGTGATTCGCCAGTCTAGTCCCAAACATCGCAAGGATTCTGATTTTGCCGATCGTTTTTCCAAAATCCTTTCAGGTTGCCGTAAGAACCCGCGGTCTCGGTTATCCAACACCTGATTTTTAAAAAGGGGTGTCGGATAACCGAGACCCGACTGTACTGACTGTTTTCCAACTTTAGCTTGTATCTCGACAATTAAGTTTTTTTTTTGAAATTCTGTTCAGTGATTCAGATGTCTGAGGAAATTGCGGTTACTATGGTGGTTTGGAAGAAGAAAAGTTACCTAAAAATTAGGTATTGCCATTGAAAGATAACCAAGTGGACAGTTGGCACCGGTGCCCCTTTTACCGGCAAAAATTGGTGTTATATTGGCGTGAGTGCATTGGCCATAACTTTTTCGAGTTTGCTTTTTTCGGCACGATTTTTTTATTTTAAAAATCTGATTTAACGGTATCAGACATGCCAAGAAAACTTTAATGAAATCTCTAAATCAAATGCTTAAAACTGAAAAAGTGGCCGCTTTTCTGTGAAACTCCTCTATAACGAGGACTGAGTCGGCTTATTTTGGCCACCGTATAATATACCATCCATTTACTGCAAAATTGGTGCGGTTTCAGCTTCAAGAATTACGCTTCAAATGAAGCATAATGAATATAACAGGGTACCGTAATTATTCTAATAGAAACCCCGTCTCTAATAGTAAACCGACCCCCCCCGTCCCCCAAAGTGTCGAGCCCTGGGTGGGAACGAACTCCATTTCACTGTACGTGGATTTGAAATGTTGAATTTTTTTCTCAAAGTTTGCAAATGTTGTTTTTTTGTTGATTTCATGAAGTGTTCTGAAAAAAATGATTTTGGCATGTTTGATAATATTCTGTTAAATAAATCAAATATTAAAGGGGGATGCTCGTCGCCAATGGGAATATTTTAAAAGGCGGGTACCAGTGTAATTCAAACGAGAATTAAAATGACTCAATTTTGTCAAAGTCGAAGAAAAAATGTGCACCCACTAGGAATCGAACCGGCGACTTCACAGAACGCTGCAGCTTTACCACTCAGCCATTGAAGCCACTGAATGGCTGCTTCGATTTTCAATACTTATCACAAAGGGGTACTCAACAAATTTGCATCTCGAAAAAATTCCTTTTTGAATTGACCTGGTACCCGCCTTTCAAAATATTCCCATCGGCGGCGAGCATGCCCCTTTAAGTAAAAAAGTCTGAATTCAAAAAATTTACGGATAAAATAGACTCGCGAGTTTATAATGTCTAGTCACACGCCCTTCAAAAATTTAAAAAAGTTAGGGACAAGTGTTTTCTGTGTATGAAATCCAGATACAGTCCAACCTCGATATAACGACACCCCAATTGACCGGCTTAAGGGTGCCGTTATATCGAGGGTTCATTTGACTAGATTTTAGTCAAAGCTGACCAAATTGGTCAATTTTTGGGTGTCGTTATATCGAGGTTCGACTGTAGTTAGATAAATTATAAATTATAATAAATTATAAATTATTCGGCCCTAGTAATACCCCCCCAATCAGACCTTCTAAAAATCGTTGTAACTACCTTTTGGAACAACAAGTTTAGGCTCTTTACTTAGGCTTAGGGTAGGCCAGCGTATGGAAGTTGTGACTAATAAGTGTTTTACGCACTTTCTCTGGGGTCTGCAACATATATCTGGGTGTTCTTTACCTAATTTTTAGCAGGCATAAGTTTTTTTGGGGGTATTCTATACTAGGGTCTATTATTCTTATTCTCGAATGCATCGGAACCCAAAATATTTTGTTCATAAAAATTGGCACCTACCTTTGCCGGAAGAGGATTGTTCACAAAGAGAGCACGTGTCAGTAACTGGAGTAGTGTGCTGCTGCATGTCCTCGCTCACCCTCCTTCCAATGGATCCAGTAGCGGACAGGTGGCAACAGCCAGAACAGTAGGAAGCAGTGGATGGTCTAGCTGCTGCTGTTGGTAGGTCGACCACAGCGTAGTGTGTCTCTTCAGCCCTGCTGCAGGTGGTGCTGTCGTAGTTGCTTAGGAGGGTGTTGGCTGAACCGGTCAGGGTGGAGCCCTTGGTGTAGGCGTAGCTGGCTTGGCGTTGCACTCGGTGCTGTTGAGAGGACGACGAGGTGAAGGTATTGTTACTAAAATGGATTCGGCATGAATTTAGAACGATCATGGCCAATAAAAGCTTTACTTGGTTTTGTGCGAAAACCAACCTCGGAAACCCCCTTCTTCTATTTTTTAAACCATTTTGTTTTAGGTTATGTAACTGGAGCAAAACTAGTGTATGTTAGGACAGGCTTCAACCTTTTCGGCTCTATTTAAGAAGAGGTACCATTTTTTGCCTTGGTCCCCCTATTGATTTTTTTGTAAATTTTATTGATAACACACCATCGACAATTCCAAGATAACAATTCAGTGTTTCTTGAGGTTTGTTTGTATGTGAAATGATCAGATGGGGAAAATATATGATTAGCTAAGCAGTTGAATTGTTTGTATGTGAAATGATATATCCTAAGCCTAAAGGCTAAGCCTTAGACCTAAGCCTAAAGTAAGGTTGGGGCATGGGGGTCGTGAGTCTGAAAACTTGAAATATTGGGGTAAATGGGGTAGAAAGTAGTATAAAGTAGAAATTTTTGGGTGGATGGGTGTTGTATGGCTGAAGTAGAAATAAGTTTTATCCACCCAAAAATTCAGGCATACTAACCCCATTTACCCCAATATTTCAAGTTTTCAGACTCACGACCCCCATGCCCCAACCTTACTTTAGGCTTAGGTCTTAGGCTTAGCCTTCAGGCTCAGGATATATCATTTCACATACAAACATACCTCAAGAAACACTGAATTCTTGGAATTGTCGATGGTGTGTTATCAATAAAATTTACAAAAAAAAAATCAATAGGTGGGACCAAGGCAAAAAATGGTACCTCTTCTTAAATAGAGCCACCTTTTTTCTTAAGGATCAAATTTAATTGTTGCCCCTTTTTCTGAAATTTCGCCCCTTTCTAATCAAAATCGGGTGAATTGCTCCGATTTAGCGCCTTCGATGAAAATCTGAGCAATTCTCCCGATTTTGATTAAAAAGGAGCAAACTTTTAGAAAAAAGGGCAAGATTTCAGTTTTTTATTTGAAATTTTAAAAAGTGGCAGGAATTGAAACTTTAGGGCCAACAATTTAGCTACATCATTTGCTTAAACTAATAGTAAAAAAACGAAAAAACATTCCTGCAAATGTCTTTCCAAACTTCAAAAAGACATTTTTTGTAGATTTCAGGGTACTGATTCTGTTTGAGTAACTGCTGAGTGAAAAAAAATTAATTTTTTTGGCCAGAATTGGAGAGAAGGGTAAAAGTATCAATTTCAGAAAATAAAACATCTAAAAAGTAGTCAAAACGCAATTTCGGGACACATACATAAAAAAACTCCTGCCTCAGCTGGCACTTTTGCCAAATGACCAACGAGTAAGAAGTCGTCGAAAAAACTATGAGTAAAAAAGTACAGGGTGTCCCAAGAATTTCCTTTTTTCTAGATCGAATTTTGAGATTCTGTAAACGCAGATCGATTCAGAAAAAATATACAATTTTTTTAGTATATAATAAAAGACACGATTTTCGCTTGGTCCCCCCTGTGGTTTGGCACTGGTCATGGGATGGATCTGGATGGCCAGTGCCCTAACCACAGGCGCACCAAGCAAAAATCGTGTTTTTTACATTATATACTAAAAAATTGTATATTTTTTCTGAATCGATCTGCGTTCACAGAATCTCAAAATTCGATCTAGAAAAAAAGTTACGACCAGCTAAATCGTCAGAAATTCTTGGGACACCCTGTAGATTATTTGAAATGCAAAAAGAAAGGCTTCGTCCCCAAAGAGTGAGTCCCCAATGATGTGTCTAATTTTTTTTCTAGTACCATTTTGTGGCTTAGATACACGGCTACGCAATAAATTTTTTTCCAGCCACACATCGCTGAAAAAGTGTTGATAAAAATGCGTTTATTTTACGGGAGATTTACACATTTGGACGAGTGATTTCACTTATAGCATAAATGGTGATTTGCCTGGGAGCAGTATTCAAAAACGCGGTCGAAAACACAATGCAAGAAAAAGATTTTTGAAGAGGAGGGGGTCTGTAACTAGGTAAAAGGGGCACCGGTGCCAACTGTCCACTTGGTTATCTTTCAATGGCAATGCCTAATTTTTAGGTAACTTTTCTTCTTCCAAACCACCATAGTAACCGCAATTTCCTCAGACATCTGAATCACTGAACAGAATTTCAAAAAATATAAGCTGAAGTTGGAAAACAGTCAGTACAGTCGGGTCTCGGTTATCCGACACCCCTTTAAAAATCAGGTGTTGGATAACCGAGACCCGCGGGTCTTTACGGCAACCTGAAAGGATTTTGGAAAAACGATCGGCAAAATCAGTATCCTTGCGATGCTTTAGACTAGACTGGCGAATCACATTTGGCAAAAGACTTCGAAAATAGAGCTAAAAAAGTGTCGGACCCCAGATGGGAACGGACTTGAGGGGTGTGGGATAAACGAGACTAGATTGTATTGACTGTTTTCCAACTTCAGCTTATATTTTTTGAAATTCTGTTCAGTGATTCAGATGTCTGAGGAAATTTCGCTCACTATGATGGTTTGGAAGAAAAAAATTGCCTAAAAATTAGGTATTGCCATTGAAAGATAACCAAGTGGATGGTTGGCACCGGTGCCGACTGTCCTATAATTAGAGTAAATACGGGATATTAAAACTTTCGATTCCGGAAATTTCCACAACTCTACTTATAACCAGATTACATTTTTTATTGTCTTCCATAAAAAAATTTTTTGTCATAAAAAAGTGAAAGTAGGTAAGTAATAAAAGCCATAAATAAAACAGCCTTCATCAAAGCTTCAAAAATATATTAGGAAAAGCAGTCCTCAACCAAAAAACCTTCTTCTTTTTTTTGATGTAGTAGTGGGTGGGAGAAGTGAAAATGAGGAAGAAGCAGGAAATGGTTAAGCCCTGCACACGCCATAATTCCATCTCTCACATAAATGAATGAATAAAATTGAAGGGCGAGGCAAGAATTAGGTGCTCAACAAGCCCCCAAGTCAGGAGGGCAAGGATTGTGAGCCAGGGTCCGTTGGGAATGCCCTTTAATCCAAGGTAATTAACCTGATGTAGGAGGGTGACCTCGGATGCCTGGGCGATATGGTGAAGTAGTCGGAGGGCAGCAGGGGGTTGGTGTACAGTTGCTGGAAGAATTGGATGTAGGTGTGCACCTGGGCACTACTGTTCCTGGTCGGCGACACGGTGTTGAAACCACACCCCAACTCTTCAGCCAGTTTACAGCCTTTGGTCAATAGTTGATTGGCTTCCTGCAAGTGAAATATTTTGGTTTGGAAATGTGTGGGAAGAAATGGGGAAAATCTCCTATATAGTATTAGAGCTGTTTTGTCTGTCCACTTTTGATGTTTTTAGTTTTTTTGGAGTGTTTTTGTTTGGTTTTTTGGTCAATTTTTTTTTTTAAATTGAAGCTAAGAATCTCAGGAGTAGTATGATTGTTTTGGATTTTGGTTTTGAGATTTTTTTTAGTTTGCTTTTTGGGGTTTCAGTGAGCAAATTGGTGATTTTCTGCTTCAAGTGCCAAATTCTCAAAGTTATTATTAGCCGATTTCGTGTGCGCCACTCTTAAAATGTAGCCCAGAATCTCAGCTTTCTTTAAAAAAAAAGATCGGTGAAAAATGAGGACTAGAACCCGGGGATATGGACGCTTTTAGGGAGGTGGTCATTCAGAAGGAATTTGAAATTGAACCTTTTTGAATTTGAATTTTTGTCTCGAAAGGAAAGTTGTATTTTTTTATTATTTCGAGCAGTTTTTTGTGACTGTGTTCTATATCCTGACAGTCATAAAAAAGATTGTTTAACAATCAAATGAACGAGTTTTTTTTTGCTGATTTGACCGCATTGAGTACCTCTAGATAGTGAGTAAGTGTGCCATTAAAGTGGGCATGTATACTCAGAAAAACGATTACCGTATATCTCTATATAGTATTTGGCATGTGTCCGTCCTACTTTTTAATGGACATTTTGACCACATTCAGGCCATTTTTGCTTATTTTTCCGATTATTTTCGGCAATGTCTCGACGGAACCCCAAACTTCAGACAATTCAGCGTCTTTTTTATGCCGAGACCCAGGAAAATGTCTTCGAAAAAGAAAAACTTTTGTGGTCCCTCAAAATTGGAGTTGGAGGATTTTGGGGTAAGCCTGGAGGATGGTTTTTCTGCTTCCAACGATGGCCATTTTTGCGATGGGAAAGAAGTCTTAATTGAAGGCTAATCAAGAGTTGTGTTAACAGCATAATAAAAAACGCCCAAAAGGGTAATATGGATTGCAGAATGCCACCTCCCCGCGGTGCAGTCCGGGCTGTTCTTCGGAATAGGCGAACGGCATTACAAAAAGCTCATTATATGAGCAATGGAATAAGGCGCCGATAGGCGCCTGTTGCACCTCGTTCTCTAATAATCCTCACTGTCTGATAATCCCCCACCCCACATTTTTTTGACTAAGATTTAAGAATTAAGACCATTTTTGATTGACAATATCCGGATTTTTCGAAGCTTCAAAAATAATCTCCCATGGGAGTTTAATCACAGAAAATCATAGATAATCATGATATTAGGCCTTAGTCGCGAGAGTGGGTGCCCCGCTACTTTGATTACCGTTTTAGCTATCATGGATTTTAAACTTTTGTCGTTACATTTGCACCTTGACCAAGGCGAGGGTGGTCCGCCGATAGGCGGCCCCCCCCGAGCTAGTATAAGAATATTTCCTAACAATTTTTGAAGATCCTATTTCAAAAAAGTTCGGACAATTTCAACCCCGTTTTTGTGAACAACTTTGACTTGCAACATTTTATATTTACGTATAGTTGCGTATCCGAGAGAAATTTTTGGCTAAAGTTTAGAATGTGACCTTTTTCTAAAAATGGTCAAAATCAGTTTTTTTAGTTGTGTAACATTGTAAAAAATGCTCAGCATTCATTTTTATTGTTGGGAAAGCCAATTTTTCAAAAAAAAAAATTTTTGTCGAAAACTATTAGAGGTTTTACGGTAAGAACTGCTCGCAGCGCTTAAGCACATCCGGCATCACGAATTTGTCAGGCAACTTCAACAAGCACTTCAGCTCAATTTCAGCTTGCTCCTTTTCCTTAAATTCAGATTCGAACATGGATTTGAAGAAGGCTGAATGCATCGAGAGAAACTTTCTGTCAACATAGATTTTTTTTCCTTCTAAACTTTAGAACACATAAAAATACAGAAAAGGTTTTTTTTCCATCAGACATTTTGACTTTTTCACATTTTTTACCTGCCTGCCTTCGGCAGGCACCCTAATTCAATAGGAAGCCCCTTTGGGGGTACATTGTTCGGGCCAAGGGCTGACCCTTTATACACACCGATAAAAAATGTAGATAGAACAATAGAATTTTTTCGTATTGCTGGTTTATTTTTTAACCCTAACGATGAACACACTATTGCTGTTACTGAAATTCCGGACGAAGATATAAGTGAAATAGCAGAAGACTTTAACCAATAAACATTTCTGTATGTGCATCTCAAAATACATTGAAAAGCTAAAAGGTAACCAACACTTAGAGTAATTACCAAAAATTGATTTTTCACCAACAATGATGGTATAACGTTTTTTGACAATTTTCGACAAAATTTTTTTTTTTTTAAAAATTGGCTTTCCCAACAATAAAAATGAATGCTGAGCATTTTTTACAATGTTACACAACTAAAAAAAAACTGATTTTGACCATTTTTAGAAAAAGGTCACATTCTAAACTCCAGCCAAATTTTTATCCAATGAATAATATAAAAAAGACTGCCATATGAGAATGGTCCAAAATCAACAGTTTTGGGTCAAAATAAGCAAAATGATGAGTCCCAAAATCCGCTTCTAGGACGGTCCCAACCATAGTTGGATCGCCGCCGGCGGTGTTTGTGGCGGCGGCGCATGAATTTGTGGTCGTGGCACTTGGCTTATATATAAATTTTTTTTTCGACTGCTTTGGTCCTACCTGTGGTTTTTGGTCATTTTTGGTATTTTACACTGTTTTGATGATTGAGGCTGGGCAAAAAGACCCTCCATATGCATTTTAGATCAAGAGTCTTGCTCGGAATCATGTCTGAGGTGAGTGAGTGCGCGCATCTCTAACCGCAAGTACCCTTCAGGGTGCGCAGGGGGCTTGCGGGCTTGGGGTTGAGATGCACACACCCACATACCTTAGACACAAATCACTCGAAAGTGACTCTGGATGCATGAAAAAAGCATGTATACCAGAGTTTCTTCATGCGGTTGACCCCAGTCAATAAAACTATGTTCAAATTTTGTCTTTTTAGGTTCAACCTAGGTAACCAAGTCAAAAAATGACCAAAAACCACAGGGGGGAACAAGGCAGTCGAAAAAAATTTTTTTTTCGAAAAATGGCCTTCCCACACTTTTTTCCGCCTATCGTTTTCACGGCCTAAAAAATACTTGGACCTTTTAAAAACGCACTTTTGGCTCTGGCCAAATAGTGTACTTTAGCCAAAGCGTTGATCAAAATTAACTTACATTGCTAGTGAAAAAAGCAGTGGGTTCATTGACAGCCACCAACATAATAGATCTGGCCATGACCAGTCTTTCTTCACTACCCTCGTCCAATGAATTGATTAGTAGGCGGGCGGCTGTTTTGGCATGTCTCCAAGAGGCTTTACGCACACAACTATACACCAGAATGTGGCCTTGGAATGAGTTCAGAGGCCAGCGAGACAGCAACCAGTTGTGGTAGGAACTGGCATTGACGGACACCCTGATGTTGTGCTCCTTGGCCTCCTCTAACTGCATGTCTAGACTGAAGGTCCGGCCTGCAAATGTCACTCATTCATTTTGGTAAAAAGGCAAGTGGCCACCTACCTGAGGGGTCGGACCTGGTGGAGTGGTCGAGGAAAGGCATCAAAATGGACTCGGGAGGGAAGGAGTCTCCACAAAACAGCGAAAGTCTCACCCTTAAGTCACAGTAACCACTGTCCAGTTGGCCGGAACACACTTCACGAAGCACTTTGCTTAGCTGTTCACAACTGAAAAATGGCATAATGTAAAAAGCTAACAATTCGGAGAAGAAATTTATAAATTTAGCCAAAGTAAATGAAAATTAAGTGAACCGAATCAGCTTAGGATGCATTGTGCCCTCTGGACCAGAACCGAAGTTTATTTTAGAGACAGAAACAAAAGTCAGGGACCTGATCAGGGCCTTGACCCGATAGAGCTGATTTCGACCCAAATCAAACCAAAAAAAAACAAAAATTAATAAAGGCGCGAATTTAAAAAATGTTACAAAAATGACCAAATGCCCACGCACCAGCTTTTACAACAAAAAGTTGGTTTTGAAATACAAGGTGTTCCAAGAAATTCGTCACAACTTTTTTTTGTAACACAATCTCAAAATTCTATTTATACAAATCGACTTGCCTTCACGGCGTGTCAAATCGGTAAAAATCGCGAATACCGTAAAACCTAGACCCGCGTCTATTATTAGAGAACACAACTCCCCAAGTCACTTATGGCATTGTGTTTTTAGCAATGAAAAATCCATCATTTTTATGCACACCACCACTCAAAATGTAGCTAAGAAACAGGGCTATTTTTTGAGTGGTCGTGTGCCTAAAAATGTTGGATTTTTCATAGCTAAAAACACAATGCCACAAGAGACTTGGGGAGTTGTGACCTCTAAAAGGACAGTTCGCATCGATGCGAACTGTCCACTTAGTTATGTTTTGATGACAATACTCATTTTTGACTAATTTTTTTTATTCTTAGCCATCCTAGTAACCAAATTTTATCGGGAATCTGAAGCGGAATTTCAAAAAAAAGCTCGGTTGATGAGATATAGGCTAAAGTTGGAAAATACAGGTGAATACTGTCTTTTTTCCAACTTTAGCTTATTTCTCAACAACCGAGCTTTTTTGAAATTCCGCTTGTGATTCAGATTCCCGATAAAATTTTGTTACTAGATGGCTAAGAATAAAAAAATAGTCAAAAATGGGTATTATCATCAAAACATAACTAAGTGGACAGTTCGCATCGATGCGAACTGTCCTTTTACCCTAATAATAGACCCGGGTCTATTAATAGAGATTTTGCGGTAGGTTGTGGCCTTCTGTTTTTAGAAAAAAAATTTGAAAAATTCAAAAATGTTCGCAAAAATTACAGTAATTTTTGAATTTTTTTGAACTCTTTCAAATTTATTGATGTAAAAATGACCATGGCACGTCAAATCAGTGAAAATCGAAAACAGGGAGTTTCGTGGCAAGACCGAAAATTCAATTTTTGGAAATTTTCCTATAACTACTTCCAGTTAGGCTGAGTTCACAATGTGGAGGCAAAGTGAGCGCCTTTAAATTTTTGGATATATATTTTTTCAATTTTTCAAAGTTTTAGTACCAAACTGTAGCCCTGAATGTCAGCTACATTGTGGTACTAAAACTTCTAGAAAAGCGAAAAGTTTGTAGATCTAAACATTAAAAGGCACTCACTCTAACACGTTTTTCAGCACGAAGTCAGCGCCTTCTATAAAGTTTAGATCTAGAAACTTTTCGCTTTTCTAGAAGTTTTGGTACCATAATGTAGCTGACATTCAGGGCTACAGTTTGGTACTAAAACTTTGAAAGATTGAAAAAAGAATATCTAAAAATTAAAAGGCGCTCACTTTGCCTCTACATTGTGAACTCATCCTTAATCATTGCAACTGTTTCGCATAAATCTTCAAAAGTCGAGCTAAAAAGTGTCGAACCCTAAGCGAACTTGAGGTGGTGTCGTTAAATCGAGAGTCGACTGTGTGCTGAACTAATTTGAAGCTGAAGGAAAATTAATTTGTGAAAGCGGGATTTCAATATCGTGACACAAAAAATAAGTTATGACCAATCGCCCAACCCTCGGCTCACCCTGTATATACACAAAAATACTTTCAAGGCACATATTCTGATTTTTTTTTGAATAAAGTCCTCCATCCAAAATATTAGCTGACCCACCGAAAGTGAGGCGAAAGATCACTGCCGGAATTGGCAGTGTTAAACCTATCCCTCAAATTGTTGACCATAGAAGAGGCTGTGGAGCTGCCAGATCTGCGGTTAGCACTAGACCGAATTGCCGAAGAAGGGCCAGCACTTACAAACACACCATGGAACTTCTCTGCCAGTTTCAGACCCTGCAACCGCAACACATTAACAAATTTTTCAGCTGTCCCAATTACCATTTGAGGAGGGAGCGTATCGAGTTTGGCAGGCTCACAAACCTGCACAAACATAGGCGGCAGCCAGCGGTGGTGTCGTTTGTGCAAGTGCTCGTAGTGAATTTCTTCAGCCAGGCCACTGGACGAGTCCAGCAGGTAGATGGTGGTGGGAACTCGACTTGATTGAAGCAACAGATTGTCTGTAGATAGTTGGGGTGCACCTTTTGCAGAAGCGGCTGCGAAAGCATTGAGACGCACTGAGCAGCCGTTGTAGCGGAACACTTTCTCTGGAGCTATTAGTTTCTAAAATTGGATATGGTGGTGATTGGAAGGGAACTAAAGATACAAGGGCCCTATACGACAATAGGTCCCATTTTTTGCCTTGGTCCCCCTGTTGTTTTTTTTTGCTGATTTTTATTTTCGAATCTATTTTTGCTTATTTTTATTTCTTATGAATTTTTTTATTTCTATTTTTATTTCTTTTGATCATATGAAACATGAGATCAAGCGCATCTATGGAACCAGTGATAATTTGCTCGCCTCGTACATTGCTGAAGCCGTTTTTCGTCAGAACTGTCGTGCAAGAAATCAGAATTATTACAGAAAATTTGTTGAACAACTCGTGACAATTTATTTGCCGAAAGAAGAAAATAAAATTGGTTAAAATAGAAGCAAAAAAATAAAAAAAAATCAGCAGGGGGGACCAAGGCAAAATATGGGACCTATTGTCGTATAGGGCCGATACAAGACCATTACTTCAAATTTGAGCCACCTACTGGGTGCCTCCATAGGCGTACTCAGAGGGGGAACTAGCCGGGCTATAGCCAAAGCCCCCACCCCGTCATAAAATGCTGTGTACGCCTATGGGTACAGTCGAGTCTCGATATGGTGATCACCCTAGGGACCCACTAAAGCGATCACTATATAGAAATCAACACTATATAGAGGTCTATTTTAGTATATTTCCTTTTAAGCGATCCAATCTAAGCCGATTCAAGTGATCACTATACAGTCAAACCTCGGTCATCTGGCACCCCTGGGGACCGGCCTTAGGTTGCCGGATAACTGGAGTGTCAGTTGACAAAGAATAAGCCAATCTCAGCCAAATGAAGTATATTTAAAGTGCCGGATAACCAAGGGTGCCGGATAACCGAGGTTTGACTGTAGTGGGAGTGATCACTATATCGAGACTCGACTGTACCTCTATTATAACTAATTTTGGTATATT
This sequence comes from Ditylenchus weischeri, assembly GCA_029231635.1. NCBI lineage: Eukaryota > Metazoa > Nematoda > Chromadorea > Rhabditida > Anguinidae > Ditylenchus > Ditylenchus weischeri. The sequence goes on from JAMRYI010000656.1 coordinate 35,645, forward strand.
GGTGACTGTTAATGGCTCGTTCAAGAACCCGGAGTCAGAGTATTTGGCATCGTGAGCACGCTTTACTCCAACTCCAACGCCAATTCCAGGTTTATTAACGAGATGTAAAAAAGACTCACCAGAAACGCCACTCAAATTTGACCACAAGAACTATATAAATATTGATGGCTATATCAACTTACCTTTTAGATATTTTTTTAATTTTTGTAATCTTTACGATCTTTTTGCCAGAATCAAGGACAGTATCCCAAATGCACCCCCTCCTCGAAATTTTTTTTGTACTTTTAAATAAAAGTACCCATTTTCAGCTGAAAATTTTTATTCTGAGGCACTTCAGTAGGCGAAAATTCCTCAGCAATCCGAATTATAAAGCAGAATTTGAAAAAAATACTTAGTCGGTGAGACATGACCTAAAGTTGGAGTGTCAATATTTAAAAAAATGGCCATTTAACCTTACTCCAACTTAAGGTCATATCACAGCGACCAAGTATTTTTTCCAATTTCTACTTTATAATTCGGATTGCTGACTGGGGTGCCTCAGAATAAAAATTTTCAGCTAAAAATGGGTACTTTTATTTAAAAGTACAAAAAAATTTTGAGGGGGGAGTGCACTTGGGCTTTTACGGAATCAAACCAAAAAGTTGCAAAGCAGCGGAGAGGAATTGAAACGGCGGCTAATGTTCCAACGCATCCTACTATCCTATTGCTCCACTCATGCCACAATTACCGGCTGGCAATGTAAACTGTATATAAAGGAAGTAGAAGCAAATTTTCGACCATTTGTTAGGTCTGGTCTCTAAGAAAGTCAATCTGTTGGCTGAAGTCAAAATAAATCCAAAAGGTAGATCGAAGCGATCAATATTTACATAGGTTTTATGATCAATTCGAGTGTCATTTGGGCATCTTGCAAACTAAATAACTGCAAGCATTCCGACTCTGCGTTTGTTCTCAAAAAATAAATAAATAATACAACTTTTGACTTGACATAAACCAAACAGGGGTGTAGCGAGACCCCCAGGCGTGCAACAGGTAAAATTTTCTGACATCATCAGAGCTCAGGAAAAAATTGTCTAAACAAAATTTTGACCCACATGTAGCCAAAAACAACCTAGACAAGAAAAGTTAGAAAAATATTTCTAGTTTACTAGTGAGATGGTGTAGCGAATGGATATCCCTGTATACATGCCTGGTGATCTCATTCAATAAATTACATTGAGGCTTAGCCCGAATTCTGGCGAGTAATTTGGAATAATCTGTGCCCAGCAGGTGGTCAAAACTAAGGCTGTGGTCTTGCAAAAAAACTTACTTTGATGGCCGCAATGAATTCATCCACCAGATCAGCTTGACCATGCACAGCCACATTTATGGACAGGAATTTGTTCTGGTCATGACTGCAAAATAATAATTGGGGTTAAGTAATGAGATTCTGAGGTGTTTACCCATGATTATCAATAGCAATTGGCAAGACCAGATCGGCACACAGGTTCCCAGCTGGACAATGACGCTCCAAGGGAAGGCACACAAAACTAGCATATTGACCAATGGCTGTTTGACGGTCTTCACTCAGGCCATTCATGTCACGGTACCTAAATTAATTTTGGAGGTTAATCAGCATGGGTTTCTGATAAGATTTTGAATTTTGAAATAGCAAGGTCCATAGGCCTACAATTTTATGTGATAGTCAGTTGCCGACTGCCACTTCTCATAGCAATATGACTTGTTGGATCCAAATTCCTTGAGATTTGACAAAAAAAAGGGTTGAGTTCAGAATCCCCTCATGCAGAGCGCTTAGATAGAAGAGATAACCATAGAAGAGATAACTGATAGAAGAGATTAGATAGAAGAGATAAAAAAATGCTTGGAGCCTCCTGTGATTTGGTCTGTGGATGGCCTCTGGAGAGGTAAGGCCTAAACCAGAGGTGGTGAGGGGATAATGGCAAGCGAAAACCGTGTTTTTTTTTTTTTTTACCTGCGCAATTTCTCGACCCCGATTTCATGAGAAAAGGGCTTGAGAGTCAGAGATGCGCTCAATCACTTACCTTAGACATAATTCCGAGCAAGACTCTTGATCATACCGTATTTCCTCTAATAAGCGCGCCGGCGCGCTTATTATTCAAACCTCCGAAAATTGGAAAAATTTGAATTCGATTTCGAGATTTTTGGGTGCTCAACCAAAATCTAAAAAGTGGAATCAGTAGAGCTCGTGGGAGTTAAGAAAATGTAATAAACAGCTTTGCAAAATATTTTCTCTTAGCTGAGATATAGGTCCTTAAAGTAGAGGGTGTGCGCTTATTAAAACATGCGCGCTTATTAGAGGAAATACGGTAAGTAGCATATAGAGCAGGGAACGTAACTGCACTTTTTAAAAAGATTGGTTCTTTTTTCGGGATCCCCAATCTTTTTTATCTTTGAAATTTTTAGTCAAAATCTTTTTTTTTCGCTTCGAAATAGCAATAAGCACTGTATAAAATGGCATTATTGACGAAAAATTACCAAATTGTACTTTTTTCAAAATTTTGAGTTACGTACCCTGATATAGAGGCTCTTTTTGGCACGGCCTATGTTGAAAAACCTGGTAAGACAGTCAAAAAATAAAAACATTTACCATTTTAAAGTTTTGCCGTAAAAGTGGTCCCTATTATTTCCTTGCCCCTCCCTATACAGGGCTAGTCAAAAAAACACGGACATTTTTTAAATTCAACTTTGTGGTCAAATTTCATTTTAATGCTGTTTTCGTGAAAAGGGTGGTGTTTCTAGTCGAATTTTTTGTATTTCTAATAAAGGAGCTCCCAAGTAGCTCTACTACTGTCATCGATTTTCCTGTGAAAATCGATGGGGCAAGGTGCTACCTACGCAATTTTTTTCCGAAAATGTCAATGTGTTTTTATGATTGACCCTGTACAGCAATCATTCCCTTTAAAAATTTATAGGGCGCCAATTTAAATTATGGACTTTTGACTAGAAAAACCATGATACCCCGTGTGGATCGAAAAATATTTTTTGCTCAGAATTAAAAAAAAAACTCGGCTTTATCATGAAATCGGGGTAGAGAAACAGGAATATGAAGTTATCTCCTCCATCTAAGCGCTGTGCGTGGGGGTGGGATTCGAAACTGCAACCCGAAAAAAATCTGAGGGAGCTGAGACATAATCAAAAGGGAGCAATTTCGGAACACCCACCCCAGTCAATTTCGGAACACCCACCCCAGTCAATTTCGGAACACCCACCCCAGAAATTTGCCTTGGTCCCCCAAGCTGATTTTTTTGCAAACAGCTTTTTTCTTGAGTTTTGTCTGCCTTTTTTGTTCAAATTTTCCCACTTTTTTATAAAAAAACAGTAAAATCTCGAAAGAAAAAAGCGGAAAAAAAATTGCAAAAAAATCAGCTTGGGGGACCAAGGCAAATTTCTGAGGTGGGTGTTCCGAAATTGACTGGGGTGGGTGTTCCGAAATTTAGCCATCAAAAGTGGGTGGTAACTAATTTTGACCCCAAATTTGTGAACAGTGTCCCACCTTTTGTCCTGGCACAGAAGCTCGTGCACCAAATTGTTCTCCTTCTCGTTCAGCCCAAGCATCGGCAGGTCAGAATATTGAAGGCGCCAGTCGACCACTATATCAACAAAAACTTCCAGATTTTCAAGTAAAAGCTCAGTGAAATTTCGTCTAGCCTGTTGCTTTAGTTCTTCCTGTAAAAACGGGAAAATTTTGTTAATAGCGTAAATACTTTTTGGTGGGTCGTATCCTTTTGTCCCCTTTTTTCTACATTTTTTAATTCGCGCCTTTTTTCATTTTATTTTTTCGGCTGCTGTTGCATCCTCTTTCGAATGCAACAAAAATCTCGCCGAATGGTTGAAAAATAAAAAAAGTTATGATCAAAACAAATAGCTCGACAAAGATGGGGCAGGATTATGGTATACCACATGTTCCCAAAAGTAAGTTTTGACCCCTAATTCGAACGTTTCAGGTCGTAATTAGTACGAAAAACATGTTTTCCGGTGGCGGAAAGACATTTGCAACAAAAAAATTGACCGAAATCGACCAAAACCACAGGGTTCCCGAACAATTCAGTGCTCGCATTAGCGTTTAGGGGCCAAGGCTGACCCTTTATACACACCTGACTGCTTTCGGCAGGCACCCTAATTCAATAGGAAGCCTTTGGGGTACATTGTTCGGGCCAAGGGCTGACCCTTTATACACACCTGACTGCCTTCGGCAGGCACCCTAATTCAATAGGAAGCCCCTTTGGGGGTACATTGTTCGGGCCAAGGGCTGACCCTTTATACACACCTGACTGCCTTCGGCAGGCACCCTAATTCAATAGGAAGCCCCTTTGGGGGTACATTGTTCGGGCCAAGGGCTGACCCTTTATACACACCTGACTGCTTTCGGCAGGCACCCTAATTCAATAGGAAGCCCCTTTGGGGGTACATTGTTCGGGCCAAGGGCTGACCCTTTATACACACCTGACTGCCTTCGGCAGGCACCCTAATTCAATAGGAAGCCCCTTTGGGGGTACATTGTTCGGGCCAAGGGCTGACCCTTTATACACACCTGACTGCCTTCGGCAGGCACCCTAATTCAATAGGAAGCCCCTTTGGGGTACATTGTTCGGGCCAAGGGCTGACCCTTTATACACACCTGACTGCTTTCGGCAGGCACCCTAATTCAATAGGAAGCCCCTTTGGGGTACATTGTTCAGGCCAAGGGCTGACCCTTTATACACACCTGACTGCCTTCGGCAGGCACCCTAATTCAATAGGAAGCCCCTTTGGGGTACATTGTTCGGGCCAAGGGCTGACCCTTTATACACACCTGACTGCCTTCGGCAGGCACCCTAATTCAATAGGAAGCCCCTTTGGGGGTACATTGTTCGGGCCAAGGGCTGACCCTTTATACACACCTGACTGCTTTCGGCAGGCACCCTAATTCAATAGGAAGCCCCTTTGGGGGTACATTGTTCGGGCCAAGGGCTGACCCTTTATACACACCTGACTGCCTTCGGCAGGCACCCTAATTCAATAGGAAGCCCCTTTGGGGGTACATTGTTCGGGCCAAGGGCTGACCCTTTATACACACCTGACTGCCTTCGGCAGGCACCCTAATTCAATAGGAAGCCCCTTTGGGGGTACATTGTTCGGGCCAAGGGCTGACCCTTTATACACACCTGCCTGCCTTCGGCAGGCACTGGCATTGTTGAGGCGAAAGTGCTTTTTATGCAAGAAACAATAACATTAGAATGGAAGAAAAGATCAGATAGATATGGAGCGGACACTATTCTTGATCGACTATCAAACAACGGATAAAAAACGAAGACGACGATTTCAACAAAAAAATGAAAAAAATGAATTTTTGGTCAAAAAATGTAGATTTTGAACACTTTTCAAAAAAAATTTTTTTTGCTCCAGATGTCTTTCCGCCACCGGAAAACATGTTTTTCGTACTAATTACGACCTGAAACGTTCGAATATGTGGTCAAACCCCAGTTTTGGGAACATGTGGTATACCATACTTTAGCCAAAGATGGACCACCTTGTAAATGCTATTTTGCAAAAAAAATACCAAATTATTTTTACCTCAAAAAGACTTTTTGGTACTTATCCTTTATCCGGACCCCACCTATTTTTTGCACCTCTCAATGAACTTTACTTCCTTTTTTATTTAATTCTTTTTTCGAAAAACGTCCTTCCCACACTTTTTTTCGCCTTTTCCATCGTTTTAGGGCCTGAGACATACTTTGCCTTAAAAAAACGCACTTTTGAGCTACCCCAAATAGTGTACTTTAGCCTTTCACTACTAGTGAATCACTAATAGTGAAAGGTGGGGTCCGGATAAAGGATAAGTACCGACTTTTTTTCTGCCGCTAATTTGGCCGAAATCACAGGAGCGACCAAGAACTTTTTAAAAGAAAATTTCCGATAACGGCCTGAATTTTTTTCTACGGTGTTTCTACAATGTTTCGAGCATTTTTGCCAATTTTTTTTAAATTGCCTTTAGGGACCGAAGTAACCCAAAAAATTTTGGGACGGCGGACGGGACGCCTGCAAAAATTTTTGTCACTATGGTGTCAATTTGGGCTGGATCCATTTTATGTTTTTTAAATTACAGTTCTCTGGTTTTTTTTAAATCGATTACAACCTTGCGGCGTTAGTGGAACTTCGCACACAAGTCCGTAAAATTACTAATGTATGAGTAGTAAAAGTTCCGTAAATGTTCGAATAGAGCTCCCGGGGCTCTATTTTTCAATCCTCCGAAAATCTGAAAATTTTGAGGTCGATCTTGAGATTTTTGGGTGAAAATCCAATAGCGAAAAAGCGGAATCGGTAGAGCTCGTGGGAGTTAAGAAAATGCAATAAACAGATTTGCAAAATATTGACTCTGCTCCGAGATACAGACCCTCAAAGTCGAGAGGGGGGCTTTATTGGGAAGGGGGCTCTATTAGAACATTTACGGTGGTTGAATTTAGAGATTGACCCGAAATTTTTCGATTGGAGCCTTTTGGGCCCTATTCCACAATGGGTACCATTTTTTGCCTTGGTCCCCCTGTTGTTTTTCACTATTTTTTTTCGAACAGTGCAATATTTTTTGTGCTATTTTATGATTTAGCAAAATGGTACGCAAGCATATTGTTGGAACGCAAGAAGTTATCAATTTGGAGGATATACGACTCAGGGATTTGTTTAAACTTACAACTGAGGGTGTTGCGTCTTCGACGCAAGTGATGTCTACAAAATTCTTCACTTTCCCAGTTTGGGGTTTGTTGGCCTATTGGTTAAGGCGATTCCCTGCGGATCCAAAGGGAGTGGGATCAAATATCCCCTCCATTCCCCTTTTTCCAATTCACGAGCTGGTGGCCGTGGCCGCTCGCGACAAGGGGGCTATTTTTTTTCTTGAACTCCTAAACAATTCGACGCAATGTGACAGCTGTGGAGAGGACATGCATATCATGCTATTATGCGTTGCATTTGTTTTGAATTAAAAATTTGAATAAAAAAAATGGTGAAAAACAACAGGGGGACCAAGGCAAAAAATGGTACCAATTGTGGAATAGGGCCGCCTTTTGTATACGAGGTTTGAAAAAGCAATCAAATACACTCAAGTTTTAATTGCCATTACCTGAAAAGTGGCATATATCCTGTATGCTGAGTCTGGTGGCAGGGCCTTTTCATAAGCAGCTATTTCCTCCACCATCACCTTGGCATCTTTGAATGACTTGCCAGGAGTGACTGCCTCTTTGTGAGCCAACAAGTTGCGGAACTTGTCAGCTTGCCTCTCCAGTGAAATCTCGTCTATTAGTTCTTTTTGGAGTTCGTGGAACAGGTGTTGAGCTTCTGGTTTGGCGAGCACCTCTCCCGGGATGCGATCATCCCAATACTGGTGGGAGTGGCTGGAGGAAGAGGAACAAGACCCAATGCCCGACGACGACAGACGATCTGCAATAACCAAACTATTGTGCAAGTATGTCAAGGAGGAGCAGCACTCACCATTCACCAACCCCCTTTTATTTGTTTTACAGGCGTTGGGAAAAGTCTTAGCAACTCAATGGCTTAGCGAAAGATGAATTCATCGATTTTTTTATGATTTAGCTTGAATAAATAAACTTTTTATTGAGTCAGATCCATATTTTTTTTTTTCAAATTAAAAAAAAAACACAAGTTGGACCTCTCCTTTGTCTAACTTTGAAAAATCTAAAAGACAGTCTAAAAAATCAGCGGGATCAGACCGGGTGGTGCCTACTTCTAGTACCAAAATACTTGCAAAATTTAGTTTGTATAGAAAAACCTTTTTTAATAAGAATTTTTTTTCGTTTTTACATGAGCGCAGGGTGGCCATATCGTTTTTTGAAAGAAGGGGATACTTGATCATGAGAAGGGGGAATTTATAATGAAAAAGTTTCAGAAAGGGTCATTTTATAATTTGCCCTTGTTCGCTTGAAGAAAATTTTACAGGCCGGTGCCCGGTGCAGTACCGGGCACCGGCCTGTAAAATTTGTCTTTCACAGCACTGGTCTAAAAATGTTTAAGTTTGTCCTAAGAAACACTGGCCTACCCTACGCCCAGAGTGGTCATATAGTTTTTTGAGAAAAGGAGATACTTGACCATGAAAAGGGGGCATTCATAATTAAAAAGTTCCAAAAAGGGGCATAATTTTCCCTTGTTCGCTTGAAGAAGTCTTGGATATTGGAACCCACGCGTTTGGCCATGCTCAAAAGTCCTAGTGTTAAACAGCGCAGTATGCGAAAATCATGCAGAATAACATTTTGAGGCAAGAAAGTGCAGAAAAATAGGGCGCAAAGAGTGAGATGCAGTGAAAAAAAAATCATGCATCGTTGCAACAAAATTTCAAGGATATATTGTTTTGTGCCCCTTTTTTCCTGAAAAAGGGCAAATTTTCCAAAAAGGGGGCATTTGCCGCCCAAAAGGGGCATTATGGCACCACCCTGCGCATAGCCGTATGAGCGTATAGCCCTGAATCTCAGCTTTCTAACTAGATCTCGAACTTTTGTAAAAGATAAAATTAGTAAAAAAAATTCGGGCTTAGGATAAAGTAACTTTTTCGACCAAATTTCTCTATTCAAAACCCAAAAATATGTATATTTTTAAAATCTTTGAAATTTTTTATGGATCAAATTGAATTGTTGCCCCTAAAGTCTGAATTCTTGCCCCCGTTTTAATTATTTCTTGCCCCTTTTTTCAATTTCCAAATAATAAACTGAATTCTTGCCCCTTTTTCTGAAAGTTTGCTTCTTTTTAATCAAAAATCAGGTAAAGTGCTCCGATTTTTCATCGAAGGCACCAAATCGGAGCAATTCACCCCGATTTTGATTAAAAGGGGGCAAAATTTCAGAAAAAGGGGCAAGAATTCAGATTTTGGGGGCAACAATTTAGGTAGTATCAAACTTTTCTTGGCTTAGGCCCAACTGTTAACTTTTGCATTTTTAAGCTAAAATTTAGGCAAGGTTAGTCAGCGTATGTTAGCACAGACTCAAACATGGGCCCTATTGACCTATCCGGGGCCATTTTTCCCTTTGGTCCCCCCTTTGGTTTTTTTTGAAAATTTTGATGTGAAATTTGTGAACATTGTGAACACAAATTGAGCCTAGGCCTAACCCTGGAGACATTTTGGAAATATTTCACATCAAAATTTTCAAAAAAAACCAAAGGGGGGACCAAAGGGAAAAATGGCCCCGGATAGGTCAACAGTGCCCAAACATGCTATAAACTTATTTTAGTCAAAATCTTTTTTTTGGTAATCAAATAGCAGCAAGCACTGTGTAAAATGGCATTTTTGACGAAAAATGACCAGAATTATGTTCAAAAATTTTCAGCCTCCGAAAACCGCCTCAGACTCGAAAAAAGTTAGCCTCCGACCTCCGCCTCCTTGGAGGTTCTCGGCCTCCCCTCCTAGCCTCCCTCCGAGGAGGCGGAAGCTGGAGGCTCAGCCTCCACTCCAGGAGGATCCTCCTGGAGGCTGGTATAACTCTGAAAATTACCAAATTCTACTTTTTTTGACCAAATGTACTTTTTTTTCTTCAAAATTTTGAGTTACGTACCCTGATGTTTGAGGAGGGGGGGGGTGTGTTCTAAACAAGAATAGTTGCAAAATCGGTACTCATTCTAAGATAGGGCCCGGATTTTCGTGAAGTTTCATTTGCCAAAACTTTTATTTTTAAAAATTAAGTTTATGGTAAAGCAAAAAGGGTCTCACCCAAACTTCTGCCAAGTGGCTGGAAATAGTTGTCAAATTCAGGATGTGCTTCCAGTTCCGACTGCACTTGTTCCCATTTGGCATTGCAGAGCAAGGACCTGTCCAACATTCTGCGCAGCACATCCCTCAAAGAAGGTAGTCTGGCATTCAGGTCATGTTCAAACCACCATTCTCTGCAAGCCCTCTGATGCTCTTCAAAGGCCAGACGAGCAGCTTTGGGGCCAAACTCGGCAGTAAATGCCTCATAGGCCGGATTGCAGTTGACTCCAAAGTCGGTCAGCAAAATTGCCCAGCTGATTTTGCCTCTTTTCAATGGGAATTCTTCACGGGGTAGTAGAGTGCAAACCAGTTGGTGGAAGTCGTAGCTAAATGACAACTATAATAATCAGGTATCCCCATTTTTCAAAAATCTATTAAATTTTGGGCTCAAATGCCAATTTTAAATTGTCGAAAATCAAAATTTTTTGACCGATTTAGACCACTGCTGGTTTAGTCTCCGGATCCAAGTCAGAAATTCGGAAATTTTTAAATTTTGGAGCCGGAGTATATTTTTTAAGTTTGGCCAGCACTTATTCAGACTAACTTGTTTGACTTTGAGAATTTTTTTTGTTCAAAAGCTTGAAATTTTGGACCGAAAACTTGGTTTTGAGGTTTTTAACGCTTTTTCACTTCGAAGGCCAGAACGGGTCGTAGATAGCGAAATCACTTTTGTCGCTAATACCATCTTGTTCCCCAGAATGTCAGCTTTCGTTTTAAAAAAAGAACAGGCGAAAAAAATGAGTTCTAATAGGGGATATACCTATTTTTATGAATGAAGTCATAGCCCCTCATTGAAATTTACTATAGAGGCGCCGATAGGCGCCTGTGGTCCCTTGTATGATATACTACACATGACTCACAATTGATAGTAGCATGGGTGATGCAGTAGGTAAGATGATAAGATGAACCTTTTTCACCGTCGGTTCGATTCCACCCTCTGACTGTTTTCTTTTTCCTTGACTATTTTTGGTCAAAACACCACAGAAGCTATAAGAAACTAGAGATGGAGGCGGGACGGGACGGGACGGGACATTCCCGTCCCGACCGGTGGAGTTTCATGCGATTGTCCCGTCCCGGTATCCCGACCGAAAAAAATTTGACCCTTGTCCCGTCGGTGTCCCGTCCCGGAAAATTTTTCGGTTTCCATATTTATTTGACCCTTGACTGACCCTCATTTATTTGAAAATTTGACCCTTGTCCCGTCCCGGATTCCGTCCCGGAACAGATTTGTAGGTTGTCCCGTCCCGGTGTCCCGTCCCGAAAAATTTTGCTAAAAATTTTGTCCCGTCCCGTCCCGGAATAGGCCATCCTCCATCTCTATAAGAAACATCAAGGGAGGATCAAAAAGCAACTTAACATATCACTAATGTTACTGAAAAGCGCGTTACGAAAGAGTTTGTTACGAAAATTCGGGTAAAACGGTCAGTTCGCTACATTTTTCGATTTTTTTCGGTAAACTTTCACCGAAAAATGTAGCGAACTGTCCGTAGCGAAGTGTCCATGTAGCGAACTGTCCGTAGCGAAGTGTCCATGTAGCGAACTGTCCGTAGCGAAGTGTCCATGTAGCGAACTGTCCGTAGCGAAGTGTCCATGTAGCGAACTGTCCGTAGCGAAGTGTCCATGTAGCGAACTGTCCGTAGCGAAGTGTCCATGTAGCGAACTGTCCGTAGCGAAGTGTCCATGTAGCGAACTGTCCGTAGCGAAGTGTCCATGTAGCGAACTGTCCGTAGCGAAGTGTCCATGTAGCGAACTGTCCGTAGCGAAGTGTCCATGTAGCGAACTGTCCGTAGCGAAGTGTCCATGTAGCGAACTGTCCGTAGCGAAGTGTCCATGTAGCGAACTGTCCGTAGCGAAGTGTCCATGTAGCGAACTGTCCGTAGCGAAGTGTCCATGTAGCGAACTGTCCGTAGCGAAGTGTCCATGTAGCGAACTGTCCGTAGCGAAGTGTCCATGTAGCGAACTGTCCGTAGCGAAGTGTCCATGTAGCGAACTGTCCGTAGCGAAGTGTCCATGTAGCGAACTGTCCGTAGCGAAGTGTCCATGTAGCGAACTGTCCGTAGCGAAGTGTCCATGTAGCGAACTGTCCGTAGCGAAGTGTCCATGTAGCGAACTGTCCGTAGCGAAGTGTCCATGTAGCGAACTGTCCGTAGCGAAGTGTCCATGTAGCGAACTGTCCGTAGCGAAGTGTCCATGTAGCGAACTGTCCGTAGCGAAGTGTCCATGTAGCGTGGCCTCGAAAATTCGCTGTTACGAAATTGTCTCGCTACGAAACTTCCTACAGCCATTTTGCGTCTGGCCATGTAAGTAATGTATGTCAAGTTCGACTCCGCTTAGCCGAATGTCTATTTTCCATTATGACATTATGTTTTGGGCCGGGGTTTGTGTGCGGGTTGGAAATTTTAATATTATTTTAATATCATGTACAGCCTCTCAAACTCGAGTTTATCCCTGAAATTTAGAACACTAAAAAATCGGCACAAATATTAGACACGTTAATTTAATAAAAAGGAAAGCAATGAACAAAAAGTACGTTTTAGCACATTGCCTGCGATAAAGCCTCACACCTATTTACATTGACAATTTGTTATTTTCACGTCAAAGTAATTTTTGCAAATATAGGAAGTAGAACATTATTGAAAGGCCATTCTTTTCCTAATTTAGACCAGCAGTACCCCAAACTAACGTTATAGCAGCCAGTTTCTCGTCACGATAGTTGAGAGCATCCGAGTAGGGGATCATCCTCGGCCTATTCTTCACTTTGTCCACTGTGAATGCCACCAGGTAAAGAAAGTCTGCAATGTTCACATTCTGGGCTGCTGACACTTCTGCCTACAATTAGAAATTTTATTTACCAAAAGCTACCTCAAGTACTAATAACTGACCACAATCAGTTGGGAAGAGGCAGCTGTCCTGACCTCTTTCCTCTGCAACAACTTCTGAAACTCCCTCAACATTTCCGCATCAGTTGCATCGCACTTGGTGGCCACCAGGAACACCGCTTTCTTGGTTTTCAGGGCTTGAACTATAAGCTGTAGCACAAAGGATGACTGCTTTTCTGGAGACCGACCTTCCACTCTAGACACATCAAACACCTAAAAATATAACTATTCTAGAAAAATGAGTAGAAGGAGCTAGATTTGTTGCAAAAAATAGGGTCGTCGGCTTGGCCGGCCAATTTTCTGCCAACTATGCCGAAAATTTTGGGCTTGGTTAGCTTTTTTTAGGCACTTATGTACCTGGGGGGCCCCTTTTTAATTAAATGTGAATAGTGTTTGAATGTCTCCTAAGTAATTTTTATACGCTAAAAACGATAAAAACAGAGTTTTCTAACATTTTCCTTAAGTTCCGAGCAAAACTCTTGATCATAAAATGCATGAGGGAGCTTTTTTGCCTAGCTCTAGTGATCAAAATGTGGTAGGACATCACACTACAGTCAAACCTCTATATAACGGCTCCTCTATACAACGGCCCCCTCTATATAACGGCCCCCTGGGACCAGTTTGGTTGGATTTGACTAAAACATAAGGAGTTAGACCCTCTATTTAACGGCCCCTCTATATAACGGCCCCCTCTATATAACGGCCCCCAAGGCTGGTCCCTAGCAATGAAAGAACCCTCTATATAACGGCCCCTAACCCGAACACGACCTTTTTCCAGTTGCCATTTTTGATCTATTATTTGCAATCATTTGTTCTTATTTAGATCTAAATAGTTCTTTGCATTTTATCTCTTTTCTTTTTAGCTTGTACAATGAGCACTCCGGGTAAACCAGCGAAGCGTCGTGTTCTTTCTCATTTTTTTTGCTATGCCCAGGGTGCCGCTCAATTATACAGTCAAACCTCTATATAACGGCCCTCTATACAACGGCCCCTCTATATAACGGCCCCTGGGACCAGTTTGGTTGGATTTGACTAAAACATAAGGAGTTAGACCCTCTATTGTTCACATTTCTTCTCGTTTAACCGTTGATTGCGCGTTGTTCGAATGTAGTTGTTATTGTTGGTGTTTAAATAAATGGTTGTTTCTGAGTCGGCCACTTCAATAATCAGCACGTTTTGCAAAACCTCTATACAACGGCCCCCTTTACAAACGTTAGTAACATACCTTCTATATAACGGCCCCTCTATATAACGGCCCCCTCTATATAACGGCCCCCCAAAGCCGGTCCCTAGGGGGGCCGTTGTATAGAGGTTTGACTGTATAAAACATTTCAACTTAGGGGACCAAGGCAACTGGTGGTTCTGTGGCAACAAAAAAAAATTTCAAAAACCTAATTTTTAATAGGGAAAGATGTTAGAAAAAAACCCTTTTTATCGTTTTTAGCGTATAAAAATTACTTAGGAGACATTTAAACACTATTCACAGTTAACTAAAAAAGGCCCCCCCCCAGGTACATAAGTACCTTTTTTTAATTTACAATAGATTGGGGAATGCTAAGCGTCTTGTAACTTTACAATATACTAACCACACAGAAAGCGTCCACTCCAGTCTTGCCGTCCTTCAAAGAGTGGCACACGAAGTCGGACTCCTGGCCTAGTTGGTCCTAAATATAACCAAAAAGATATAGGGTGGTACTTATTTGCTGCCAAAAAGTTTGAATTTTGATGCCAGATCAAGATTTCTGGCAGCAGAATCAAATATTTTGGTAGCGGATGTAAATATTAGCCATAGATATAATAACACGGCCCTGTTCACCTTTAGCACGCCAAATTTTTTTGCCTTGGACCCCTTGTTGGTTTTTTTGAAAAAAAGAATGTACCACTTCTGATTGATTTGCTTGAACAAAACTTGCTGTTCTTACGGCAGCGCCGCTACATTAATAAAAATGTTTGAGAAAGGTAAAACGCATCTAAATAAATACCTGAATACCATCAATATGCTTGACACGTTTTTCCACTGCCATTGCAGAGCCACAAACATCGCAGAAAGCTTCATTAGAAATTACTGACACACCGACAAAAAAAGCTCATAGCCTTCAAAGTAAACCTGTAATAAGTAATGAAAATATTTAACATACCTGGTCTGAATCGTATCCAAACAAATCTTTCAGACGAAGAGAGCAGACATCAAAAGGCATAATCTGTTCAAATAATTTCGTGCGCACCACAGCCAAGGAATTCCTAAAAAATGTACTTAAGGTACTTAATCAAAAAAAAACAAAAACAAGAAGAAAAAAAGTGAAAAAAATAAAGAAAGAAAAACCCAAAAAACAAGTTTTTTAAATTTCAAAAAAACCAACAGGGGGGACCAAGGCAGAAAAATTTGGCGTGCTAAAGGTGAACTGGGCCGATATAACACGCCTCCATAAAAATTTTCCATCGAGGCTGAGGCATTTCGCCCCAAGCAAATTGGCTGTGAAATTATGCCCCAAAACCGGGTAAAATGCGCCATTTACGACCTAATTGGCTTTTTCAGGGGCTTTCACAGCTAAAATGACCTGGGCAAAATATGCCATTTACCGTTTATCAAACCATCTAACATGATTTTTTGCGCAATTAAAAAAAAGCCTCACCCTGCATATATACATTAGCTTGTCAGGACTTTCCAAAGTGGTTTTAAGCGCCCTCTTGACATAACTGGCACCCCCATCGTCCATCTTGCTGGAGTGGTGATGATTGCCCAGGGGTTCAAAGCTCTCGTCGTCCAGAAACACCGTCTGCTCAACCACTCGCACATGAGTGGTCTTGCCGGCAGAGTAGTCGGTGGAGTCCAGCTCTGTTTCGCCCCAGTAAAGCCAGTGGTCATTGTTGATGACTCTGGAGCAGGAGTAATCTGCCTGACACATGCAAACAGTTTGCAAAAAAATAATTTTTTGAGCTAGCCAAACCTGAGACAAATAACTGAGATGCTCCAAGTGGAAGTCAACAAAGTGGGGTCTGACCAGTCGGTTGCATAAGGTGGACTTGCCCACTCCACTGACCCCCTTAACCTGGTCTGCGCCACTTAGACCGATGACACATAGGGTGGTTATGTGACGAGCCTTGGATTGTCTGCAATAAATCAGTTTTAGTCCAGTCAAACAATATTCAAGGGTGGTCCAGGTAAATTCTGGGCTGCCACCATTTTAAGATGCAAGCAAAATGGCATTAGGTCATTTGGTCCCCGGTCATTTGGTCCCCAAAATCCGCCAATTCAAACTTTTTTTATTTATTCGGTATTTGTCAGTTGTCTCGAACAAAAGGCACTTCTTTAGTCCCCCTACCCGGATTTTTTAAAAAGTGACTCAAAACCACCCCAAACACATTTTTTCTGCTCAACAAGATACGAGAAGCATTTCTAAACACTTTCTGAATAAAAAATTTGAATTTTGTCCAAAAATTTTGCATTTCGCCTCTTACAGAAAAATGGTAATTTTAAGGTACATCTCAACCCCAAGCCATCAAGCCCCCTGCGCCCCCAAAGTGCGCTCCTTTGGCGGCGCAGGGGGCTTGATGGGTTAGAGATGCGCGCACTCACTTACCTTAGACATAATTCCGAGCAAGACTATTGATCAAAAATGCATTTAGAGAGTCTTTTTGCCCAGCTCCAGCAAGAAAAATGTGATAAATCATCCAAAAATGACCCTAAAATACCTTAAAAGTACTATTTTACTGTAAGAGGAGAAATGCGAATTTTTTTGACAAAATTCAAATTTTTTTATTCAGAAAGTGTTTAGCAATGCTTCTCGTATCTTGTTGAGCAGAAAAAATGAGTTTGGGGGCGGTTTTGGGTTACTTTTTAAAAAATCCGGGTATGGGTTGGGGTGGGGGAACTAAAGAAGTGCCGAACAAAACCTATGTCAATCCAATTTTAAGACTTGTAAATCGGGGTCTTATTGGGGTAAATTATTTTGGGGTTCCAATACAGTCAAACTTCAAGTAACCGGCATTTCAGTTATCCGGCACTCTTGGTTCTCCGGCATCTCACATCTACTTTATTTTGACTTAATTGGATTATTCTTTGCTAAAAGGCACCCCTATTTATCCGACAGTTCGATTATCCGGCACATAAAGCTAGTTCCGGAGGGTGCCCGGATAAACGAGGTTCGACTGTATATTTTATTATACTTGTTTAGCGACGTGATGAATTACGAACTGCTGCGATCCAACAGAAACAAGGAACTCATAAAAGATGTAATTGGCCAACTCCATTAGAAAATAGAAGTAAGAGGGACAAAAACTTAAAGCTGGAGCCGACGGAGAAAAGCAATCAAAGTGACCAGGTATTCCTCTCATTAAGTATTTTACAATAAATTCTGTCAATTAAAAAGAGGTGTCACTGAAAACGAGCAAGCTAGGCCAACTACGGAGCACAACCACCTGCCAGATTCTAACCGTGTTGAGCTTGAACGATTGCAAGGTATCATCCAAACAAAAGCAGTGACCAGTAAAAGGCCACCTCGATCTATCATCGCAAGAGGAATCAAACGAGTCACATTACTAGCAAAGCCACTCATTTGCCGTTCACTTGTAGCCCGTGCAATTAGTCGAAGACGCCATGTTGCCGATTTGGAACCGCTCAACCCGAAAACTCTTCATGACCTCATGGTAATTATTTTTAGAATCATAAGAATCATATTTTCAGAGATTCAGAGTTCAACTCCTCTGTCTCTTAATAAGGAAGAAAATTAGCAAAGTAACCCTACACCCTACACAAAAAGTGAAAAAAGATGTTTTAAAATCCGAAAATTGGTGGGACACCCTTTAGGAATCCTTTTAAGAATCATATATACAATCATGTTTTTTCTAATAGATTCCTGGTGAGTAGGAACCTTGGAACCAAGAGATCAAAGACTGCAGCACGCTTCGAGAAAGGCGAGCGTAATTTCATTGTGTTTGTGCTATTTGATCCAACTTTCGTCCTTGATGAAACGCAGAGAACTTTTTCGTCTTTTATTCAATCTGTCTACTATGTTGGCTCAGGGAAGCCGGAACGGCCGGAAGAATGGGAAATGCCAAGCTCGTCTTCACAACGTCGTACAAGGAAATGTCTTTAGAAAATTCGTGCCTCACTCTGCGCATCAAGCTCATAATCACTCTTTGGACGTAATGCTCCGATCAGTATCATTAAGGCAAGTATCAAGCAGCGGAAAGTGGACACGCGAGAAGTAAGCTTTTCAACATTTTTATACTTGTTTCTTTATTTGTTATTTTAGAAGCCGAAAGAACTTCTGATGCATGAATTGCAACAAACTCAACTGGCCGTTGGACCAAGTCTCAGTGATAGTGCAATCAGAAAACAAGTTCGCCGAACGAGAATTAAGAATGGTATTCCGGTGACAGAGGGCAATGATGTGCAGTTGATTGACATTCCGCGAGCGTGCCAGAGATATGTGGATGCAGCTGGGATTGAAGAACAATTTCTGCTCGTTGATTCGGGAAGTAATGATCCAGACAGGTAAATATTTTATCAATACTCTATTCTATTATTGTTATACAGAATTCTCATATTTGGACGTCAAAAGCACATTGAATGGTCAAATTGAATAGATCGTTCAAGATAACTCCGGCTCCGTATTACCAAGTAAGCTCTTATCATAGCATTTTTATGATTTCTTTTTAGGTATATGCGACTCTCGCCGAAAGATCTGCTCGCGTGCTCAATGGAGGCAAATGGGTGTTTCCAGTGCTTTACGCTTTGCTTAGAAACCAATCTTTTGCCACCTACAAAAAAAATCTAGCTGGAACCGACAAACTAGGTCATAGACGAAACAGGGGATCACTTGGCGATGTTCTGCTCGCAAAGGCAAAAACGATTGGAAGTAACGCAAAGGTCTCCTATCTTTTTAATTTCTCTTCATTTAATCTTCTTTTAGCTGGAGGAAATTTGTCAATTCAAACGAGCCGACTCTCTTCATAGGCATCGATATGACTCATCCTCCGCAAGGCGATACTGAATTTCCGTCCATCAGTTCTTCTGTGGGGGCACTGCAAGGCGGTATATAAACTTCTTTTAGGTATGTAGCAAGTGTGAGAGTCCAGATTGAGCGTACCGAATGGATTAACGTTATGAGAGAGATGTCTAAGAAAGGAATCGAGGATTTTAAGAAGGTTGACTTTTTATCTATATTCTTCGACTGTTGCGAGTTATTTAGGCGGATGGGAAGCTGCCGAAGTACATCGTAATTCTGCGTGATGGAGTGTCTGAGAGTCAGTTCCGAATGGTCGTCGATCAAAAGCTAGCCAATTTGAAGAGAGCTTGCCAGGATATTGACAAGTCATATTATTGTTTAAAAACGTCACGGAACTCGTTTTTACGATGCCAACTAGGAAAGAGTCAAGTAGGTGTTTTTTGACGATTGATTTGATGGAGGATTTCATCGAAGCAGTTTCAGCGGAGGAAATATTTTGCCGGACACAGTTGTTGATAAATTCGTTACGAGGAAATCTGGAAATGTGCAAGGTCCTGAGAAGGAATTCGAACTCTTTTTGTGTGCACACGAGGAATGCTAGTGAGTTTTTTAATTTTCAGCTTCTACTATGATATAACTAGGAATGTTCAGGGAATCTCTCGGCCGTCTCATTACTACATGCTATTCGATACTTGGGGGATCACAGCAAACGATGTTCAGAAGTTCTGGTTGTTATCTATTCTAAATTTGTCATTACTCCATAGTCTTGTGCCAACAGTCTTTGTTACTTGTTTGATCATGTGCCAATGGCTGTTTCGCTGCCTGCTCTGGTGTTCTTTGCCCACTTATGTTGCTTCAGAGCTCGACGTTACTTTATGCGTTGGAGGTGACTTTTCATTTTTATTTTTCAGTAATAAATTAAAAAACCCTTAGAATTTGTGTTTAGGGATCAAAGGGAGCTCCCTACAAGCAATCAGTCTACGGTGACAGTGGTGGAAAAGATGCGACAGACGATGTATTATCGCTGAAAAGTGATGCTTTTGGAAATCCAAAGATTTGAAAAAATCAGCTGTTTCCTTATTGTTTTTTGGTCGCTGTAATTGTTGAGTTGGTAGCAGGAGTGGACACGGGCCGGCCCGGCCCGGGCCTGGCCGGGCCGTACCCTCAACGGGCTGGGCCGGGCCGGGCTGAAAAATGTCCGGGCCGGGCTTGGGCCCGAAGCCCGATAATAATTGACAGTTGACTGTATTACGAGAAATGACTGTATCACGAGAGTTGAAAGTATTTTTGACTGAGAATTGACTGTATTGGGAGGGTTGACTGAAAGTTGACCCTTCAAACCTTCATGGTGGACTCTTCGATTAGTCCTTTTGTGGGGATTGCTCTTTTGATAGCTAAATGACTACACTGTCGCTCGGCATAGTCAAACTCTTGAGTTTCTGCTTTACCCTTTTAGGTAGAGAAGCTCAACGATGGAAACGCATACTACACCAACAGTGTCTGATGACGAAGATGAAAGAGACAATGAGGGTGCAATTCCATTGAGGAAGAGGATGCGACAAAGCACGGATCATTTTATATTTATAATTTATAATCATTATATTGTAATTGTCTCAATTTTGTAAAAGTTTCGGAGGCAATTACTGAAAGTTTAATCAAAAATTTTAAGCCCGGCTTCGGGCTTAAGCCTAGCTCAAACTGAGCGGGCCGGGCCGGGCCATATTTCCACGGGCCGGGCTGGGCCGGGCCGTGAATTTTTGGGCCCGTGTCCACCCCTGGTTGGTAGGAAATAAATGCTGTTTTGTTTTCTGTATTCAGTGTCGCTGAGTGGGGCAAGGGTCATATCGAGGTCATTTTAGTTTTAATGGCCTTGGGTCTGATGTTAATTTAATCAAAAATAAAAGTTGGTTTTACCGTCATATTTTTCGATTTTTCAAAAGGAATACTTTTGATTTTTTGTCTGATTGTGAACCCGAGTTTCTCAAACCAAGAATTCTACAAGAATTCTTCTTGTTCTGGACCTCTGTGATCTTGTTCTGGTTAAGATGTATCTGGTCTCAAGTCCGCATAACTTTTTGTTTTGATCACTTTTTAACCCCTTCGCAAGGATGATAAATTATAAAGTGAATATGGTAGTGTCAATTTTGTCTGGTTTTTGCGTAGTATCAAGTGCGTTGACCTTGATGTCACTTAAATATAAGACGTTTTAGCTATCATTTGCTCTTCACGCACAGCCGTGTTACGGATATGAGTTTGCCGTTACAGTAGGAATTCATTTATTATTCTTTTCTTTTTTCAATTATATGTAGCTATCAAAGAACTCATTTTGTAACCCTGTGTCTTAGGTATGATAAGACCAACTTCAAAATTTTTTACTTGGATTATAAATAATTTTTGGCCATTTTCGAGTCAGGAGGCGAAAAAAAATTGGTGTACATGCAGCTCGAAATGGTTGCATTGAAAAATACTCGAGCGAGCCTGTTTTCAAATATAAATGACCAACCTGGAGTTGAGGTGTGCTCTCTCTTCTAAACTGTGCTTAGACAGGGCCGGAGAAGGGTTAGAGCCTATTCGAGGAAGGGAGCAGTTGGAACCTCCATTGGAGTTCATAGTGTTGTTGTCGAGGGTGGAAAGCATGGGGATAGTTGAGGTGGATCAGCACACAATTCAGTGATTTCATCTTCCACTGTTTCACACACATCCATGCTCCGCTGAGATGCTGCTAATGGTGCTGAGGGTAATACTGGTAGAAAAAATATTGGAGTTTGTAGTCATTAGAAATATAGCCGACTGAATTTTTTTTGTTTTTAAAATTTTGTAGTTGGAATTAAACTGTAATTGGGAAATAGAAAGCTCACTATTTAAAAGGAAACTTTCTAAATTTGGGACAGGTGTCCCAGAAATAACCGTTATCCAACCATGCTCTCTGAGAATTGAGAGAAATCTTTGGTGTCTATACCCAGGTAGCAGTAATTATCCAAATACCCTGCTGGCGTAGTAGCCGGGACGCCTCTAGTTGCCACATATTATTAACCTCTTCTCAAAAATAAATACCTCTTTAGCTAGCAGATATTCACTGAACGATCCGAAAATTAAAAAAATCAGTTACCGGGGTTGAAATTTTTGACTCTAGTATAGAATACACCCAACCCCCACTCAAAAACTTATGCCTTCTAAAACTTAAGTAAAGAGCACCCAAATATATGTTGCAGACCCCAGAAAAAGTGCGTAAAACACTTATTAGTCACAACTTCCATACGCTGGCCTACCCTAAGCCTAAGTAAAGAGCACCCAAATATATGTTGCAGACCCCAGAAAAAGTGCGTAAAACACTTATTAGTCACAACTTCCATACGCTGGCCTACCCTAAGCCTAAGTAAAGAGCACCCAAATATATGTTGCAGACCCCAGAAAAGTGCGTAAAACACTTATTAGTCACAACTTCCATACGCTGGCCTACCCTAAGCCTAAGTAAAGAGCACCCAAATATATGTTGCAGACCCCAGAAAAAGTGCGTAAAACACTTATTAGTCACAACTTCCATACGCTGGCCTACCCTAAGCCTAAGTAAAGAGCACCCAAATATATGTTGCAGACCCCAGAAAAAGTGCGTAAAACACTTATTAGTCACAACTTCCATACGCTGGCCTACCCCTAAGCCTAAGGGCTAAGCCTAAACTTATTGTTCCAAAGGGTAGTTACAGCGATTTTTAGAAGTCAAGATTCTTGGGGGTGATATTCTATACTAGCGCCAAATTTTTTAATAGGTCACTTAAACGATTTTATGTTAGACAGTCCTACGCTCCAGCTCGCAAAAAATTTCATTGAGGCTGGCCCGCTTATATTTTTAAGTCTAAAGTCTGGCTCGAACCGGATTTTTCTTTTGCCTGGCACTTTTTGTTATCTTTTGAGGCATTCTCAAATAACTATATTTTTTACTTTGGATGAAAGGGAACCAGTAGAGGTTATGAGTTAATTTTTATAACATCGAAAAAACCCCTGATAATTACTGTTCATTTACAGCCTCAGGCTTAAAAAGTTGCAGCAAATAAACCGCAAACAAAACAAATGAGAATCGATTACACACACAGTGGGGACCCTATTAGCAGCAGCAGCAGCAGCAGTAAAGCAGGACCAAGCAAACAAATAAATAAACGCCTTGATTTCCCTTTTATATAGACTAGCCCAGCCAAGACCCCACCAATACTTTTTTGGTCTGCAGTCAATTGTGGTTGTCCAGAGTCCTTATTTGGGTGGATAGGAAGAAAAGATACTTATTGGCCGGATTGGCTAGGAAGTGAGAACAGCAGATCCCTCTTGCTCATCAGGGTTAATTCGTTCCCGTCCATTTATCCTGCTCCCTCGCTTCCTATGTGGACAC
This sequence comes from Ditylenchus weischeri, assembly GCA_029231635.1. Classification (NCBI taxonomy): domain Eukaryota; kingdom Metazoa; phylum Nematoda; class Chromadorea; order Rhabditida; family Anguinidae; genus Ditylenchus; species Ditylenchus weischeri. Next base: position 58,598 of record JAMRYI010000656.1, read on the forward strand.
AAAATAGGGGGTACATTGACTGCTACTGCATCATCAACAAAACTTTTCTAGCTGTCCCACAAAAAAAATTTTTTAAGTTGAAGTTGAGTTTTTTTGCTTAGGCTTTGGTTAAAAAAAGGGAATTTGATGATTTCGGTGTTTCTGTCGACTGACTTCGAAAATCACGGCATAGATAAGAACACTTTTTTGGAAGCATTGGAATTAAATGGAAAATTGGAATGAAGTCGACTTTTTTTTGTGATGACACCATTCAAGTTCGACCACTTTTGAATAGGTTGTACCTGAAATGCACCCTCAAAAATCTGAATTTCACTAGAAAATTACTGAATTACACCAGCAACTTTTCTGTCGGTTTTTGTTGTAATTTTTTGCACCAGCATGCAGCCCTGGATCTCGGCTTTCCAACGTGCCATCAAACTTTTACTAAATAATTCAAGGAATGCAAAGATTTAAAGGTTAAAAAAAAGACGTCAATTTTTTGGATTTCTTGCTGGAGCAGACTTTCAATTTGAGCTTTTTGAATTCCACCCATTTCCCCAATACAATGGAATCACGACAAACTGATAGTTCCTGATAGCTTAGAATTTGTGATCTTTTTCCAGTTCTGTTTTGACAGCCTAGTCCGAAAATTGAACGAATTCCAATTCCCCCGGTCCTTTTTTACAGAAATTCTTCCTTTTTGCATTTTCCCGTCTTTACATTACAACTAGGGTTGCGAGCCGAGGGCTCGAAATCGAGCTTTCGGCTCGAAGCTCGACTTTTTTTTTCGAGCTTCGTGCTTCGAGCCGAGCTGCGCCCTCGAAAATTTCGAGCCTCGAGCCGATCCGAGCCCCCGAAAAATTTTGAGCCGAGCCTCGAGCCGAGCCGAGGGCTCGAAAATTTCGAGGGCTCGACAACCTTAATTACAACACTCTTTTTCAAAACCTATCTCGATACTTCGAGACCTGCGGATCCTTATTTGAAAAACTATAAAATTTTCGAAAACGATTGAGAAAATTGTAACCCTTCAGGATCAAACGAACAAACGAGAGCTTGAAAAATTCTTCAAAAATCAAAATAAAAAAAGGGTCGGACCAGGTGGGGGTCACAAAGGGAGCAAAACAACCAAAACAAATTATGGTTTGCCAACAAAAAATTATTCTTAGTCTGACCCAGAGTAGAGTGATTTCAACTCATTTGAAATCAAAGTAAAAAATCCGACCCTAGTATAGTATAAACACCAAAATTTTTTTTGACCAAAATTTGTCTTTTTTCCTTGGGGACCAGGGTAAACCACCTTATATAAGGGTATTTTACCCCGTTTTGGTCACTGGAGATGGGCAAAAATAGTCTCTTTACGCCTTTTTAATCAAGAGTCTTGCTGGGAATTATGTCTGAGGTATGTGGGTGTGCGCACCTCTAACTCTCAAGCTCCCAAAATTTGTGGGGGTTATTCTTTACTAGCGCCAAAAATCCAAATAATATCTAGCTTTCCAAAAACTTCGAAATTGCAGTCCATTGGCAAGTGTTTAGGTCAGAGGTCTGCACCAACTATTTTTATCCCACAGTGCTCCCTCCCTCTCCTAGTCAAGAACCATGGGAGAATTGGACTCATTCGTATGCTCAATTGACTGAGACATCATCACTTCCCCTGCCTCATCCCTCCACCACAAAAATACTAACCACAAAAGTTATCCAGGACTACTCAGCTGGCCAAATGGGTGGCCAAAAGGGGATGCTTTAGGCTACTACTCCACAACCACCCCCTTCAATTGGCCATCCACACCCCTTTGTCAGCTAAACAAGCGGCCATACACACCACCAGCACAACAAACACCTCCAACTAGCAAGGCGACTACTTGGATATAGTTAATGGCCATTAGCTATGGAGTAAGAGGGTAGCTGGTGTCAAGAGCACCCTAATTTATGGAGACTGGTACTCGGCCAAAATCATAGCTAGTCCAGTGAATTAAAACCTTAATGTAATGTGTGTGAGAATGTTCCGGTGGTGGCAATTGACTAAAAGTGTTGGAAACCCGGAATTTTGGAAAAATTGCCATTTACAATCACAAATTGAAAAACAAAAACAGCCCTTATGAATGGCAAAAACGCAAAGTATTTGCCATTACACCACCGGAATCATCGATTGCCATCACCTAATGGTACATAGGTTTAGGTCAGGAACTGTAACGGCACCGGTGTCTTGTGCCAAAAAATTTTAGGTTGGTGCCCGATGCCCAAATTTTACAGGCCGGTGCCCGGTGCAGTACCGGGCACTGGCCTGTGAAATTTGTCTTTTACAGCACTGGTCAAAAAATTGTTTGAGTTTGTCCTAAGAAACACTGGCCTACCCTACGCCCAGAGTGGTCATATCGTTTTTTGAGAAAAGGGGTGACCATGTACTTGACCATGAAAAGGGGGCATTTATAATTAAAAAGTTCCAAAAAGGGGCATAATTTTCCCTTGTTCGCTTGAAGAAGTCTTGGATATTGGAACCCACGCGTTTGGCCATGCTCAAAAGTCCTAGTGTTAAATAGCGCAGTATGCGAAAATCATGCAGAATAAAATTTTGAGGCAAGAAAGTGCAGAAAAATATGGCGCAAAGAGTGAGATGCAGTGAAAAAAAATCATGCATCGTTGCAACAAAATTTCAAGGATATATTGTTTTATGCCCCTTTTTTCCTGAAAAAGGGCAAATTTTCCAAAAAGGGGCGTTTGCCGCCCAAAAGGGGCATTATGGCACCACCCTGCCTACGTCTAACCACAACTTAAAAACAGAAGAATGGAATAAGCTAAAATTCAAGAGGTAGCGTAAATGATACAAGAGCCCGCCAAACACTAAAGAAAAACGGCAATAAGAAGACATGAAAAGGAAAAAATATTTTAGCAGGTCTTTATCATAAAAGTTTGATGTAATAAAGATGGAAGCTAGAAAATACGCTGTGTTTCTTAGAATTGCAGAATCGGAACACTGACTATACATTACATTAATGTTTTCGAACACCTAGAAAAAAGCCACTTGCAAAAAACATGCAGCTTCTCAAAACCTTAAAAAGTTGCAATTTATCCACCAGCCAATTTCCTAGGTCATTAGCTATGGAGGGGGTGTGACTAGAGTCCCTAATATATGGTGGCTGGTAGTGGGCCAGTTCAATGGATTAAAATGGGGGTAGAGATGTTCGGGTGGTGGCAATTGATTGCGGCTGCTTCTCCATTCCTCCACTACTACCACTGCTCCTGCTATACGAATAATTGATTTGGGGGAAGAGAAGAAAAGAAATTATCTGTTGTTGTTAACTATGCGTATCACTGACTGGATGTGTAGGTGATAAAATTGGGGTGGATGGACGGCTGTTTGATTGGCCGGAAGTGGACATAGGGGGATGTGGTCGATAAACACATAATAAATGTTGAATGACTATGGATTAGGTGTGTGTTCTAGCTATGCACACAATAAAAAAGGTAATTGAAAAGGTATTAGGTAGCAAAATCAGGCTCATTTTCCTTATTCAGAAGGAAGTTTTGGAGGGCTATCTTTTTATTATCTTTTTTTCCAAAGTATTTTTTTGAGCTCTATCAGTTAAAATCACGTTTTCAACACTCCTCCTCAACTTTTTTAACAGTGCCTGTAAATATTAATTTTAATTACTTTTTACAAATACCGTATTTGCTCTAATAGACCGACATGTCGGTTTATATTCGGATCACCCTCTAGAGACTGTCGGGCTATTAAAGACTGTCGGATTAAAATTTCGATCAAAATTTTCGGGAAAGAGTCAACAAACATTAGAATTTTATTCCAAAATGGTTAACAACGACAAAAACAATGATGTAACTTCAATCATTTATTTCGAAATCAATGCTATTATCAGTTTGGTAGCCGTTCTCTTCGTCTTGCTCTGCATCGATTTCATCGTCCTGTTTCCGCTCCATGTCCAACCAAGCTCTTGCATCTTGAAGCATCAGTCGGCCCTCAGGTCGGCAACAATCATCCTGGCTCGGATTGAAAACTCCGGATCCCGATAACGAATAGTGAGATGAAACAAAAACCGCGGTGTGTAGCCATGTCGTTGCCCTTCTCTGACTTGACCATCGAAATGACATCCTAAAAGCATAAAAATAATTTTTGATTATAGGGCATACTAACTAACAGCTTACATCGTTTTCAGCAACCACTCGCTCACCTTGATCAACGCGGGCGAGAACATTAGCGATGAAACTGAAATCCATATCAGCACTAAAGTATTTGTAGATAAAAAGAGGTAAATATGGGCAATAATGATAAATAACAACAGCAATAACGAAAATAAGTCGTAAACTTGAAAAATAAAACTGTCTTTAGTAGCTATATATCAGCCGCGAACAATTGTCCCTTTTATATAGGCCGGGAACAATCGGCCGCCTTTTATGCATCCAGAGTCACTTTCGAGTGATTTGTGTGTAAGGTATGTAGGTGTGCGCATCTCAACCCCAAGCCACCAAGCCCCGAGGAAGGCGCAGGGGGCTTGAGAGTTAGAGATGCGCGCACTCACTTACCTTAGACATAATTCTGAGCAAGACTCTTGATAATAAAGTGCATATAGAGCAGGGGTGGACACGGACCGGCCCGGGCTTTTGACGGCCCGGCCCGGGCCGTACCTCCAGCGGGCCGGGCTTTGGCCCGAAGCCCAATAATAATTGGCAGTTGACTGTATTACGAGAAAGACCACCCCTGATATAGAGTCGGTAGGACAGCCAAAAAATACAATCATCAACTTTTTTATCATTTTGCCGTAAAAGTGGCCCCCTTTTATTTCCTTCCCCTCCCTATAAACCCCTTATTTCCTTTAAATTTAAAAGGCGCCAATTTAAATTACGAAATTTTGACTAAAAAACCATGATACCCCCTGTGGTTCAAAAAATTTATTTTGCTCAGAATTCAAAAAACACGCGGTTTTCTCATGAAATCGGGGTTGAGAAACACGAATATGAAGTTATCTCTTCCATCTGACCTTTCTGCTTAGGAGGATTCTATACTGCAACCGACACAACCTAGTACCAAAAAAAAATTGATACTCAAGGAAAGTCGACCTGCGAAAAGAGAATTGGAATCGGCCAAATTTCTTGGTCCGCCCTGCACATTTTGATTTTGCCACAAAAACAAATTTTCGACCGATTTTCACAAACCACAACACCACCCAAAATACATTTTCAAAAATTAAAACAGATTGCAAAAAACCGAACTAAACCACACACAGCATTCCACAACATAGTAACGCTTTTTACAACAAAAAAGGGGAATGTGTTAAAAGTGGTGGCACACACACAAATCAACCCCCTGCCCCCCTCTCCATCCAAACCATAGTCAAGAAGGGGGAGATTGCATCATCGATTGCTTCTTCTCCATATACTATAGCCTGCAGTCTATCAACAACGCAACTAAAGACAATGCTCCTTTTGCAAAAATATGGAGAGTCGCCGCAAAAAACTTCTTCTCCCACATGCACAAATTGGTTGATCATAAAGAGAAGTTGATAAAGAGAAATAAAATAGTTTTTATTTGGAACATCAATAATAGCAGGACACATGTCTGTCAGAAGCAAAACTGAGCATGCTTAAAAAAACCATTGAGCTTGACTACAGGGTGTCAGGGCCGAATCCGTCGATTGATTTTGCGTTTTGCTCTTTGATTTTTATTACTATTAACTACACATAATAGGCTGTACCTGAGAACACACCCCAAAATACTGATTTCCTGCAGTAAATACCGTATTTCTTCTAATAAGCGGGCAGTCTCCAATAGTCGGGCAGTCTCTAATAAACAAGCATGCTCGCTTATTAGAAGAAATACGGTACATAAGAGTATTTCTCAGTGTTTTTACAATTGAAAAATTATCTTTGGAATAAAAAGGTGATTGTTTGAATTTTAAAGATGGGCTGGACCTTTTTTAGAAGCGTGGTGGCGCTTATCCGACGAGCGAGGAATCGATACCCGCTGGTGCAAGGACATGCTCCAACAGCGTGCTGCTCCTGAATTGCAACAGTGGGAGATCTTTAACCAGCTTTTTTCAACATGATGGCGCAGCAGCTTATTATCCACTTAGCGCAAGGAGATATTTGGATAGAATCTTTTCTGAAAGATGGATGTGGAAAGGGTCTAAACGTGGGCTGCTCCAATTGCGCGGTCTCCTCGTTCACCTGATTTAACACCAGTTGACTTATGTTTCTTGAGTTATTTGAAAATAAAAATCTTTGATTAAGTTCGGCGTCCGGCAAAATTTTGATTTAGTTGAAAGCAATGATTAAGGGTTTAGTGAAAGAGATCAGCCAAGACAGTATTTCTTCACTTACTGTATTTCTTCTAATAAGCGAGCATGCCCGTTTATTTTCCAATCACCCGTTTATTAGAGACTGCCCGACTATTGGAGACTGCCCGTTTATTTTATAATCACCTTCTAGGGTGCCCGTTTATTAGAGACTGCCCGACTATTGGAGACTGCCCGTTTATTTTATAATCACCTTCTAGGGTGCCCGTTTATTAGAGACTGCCCGACTATTGGAGACTGCCCGTTTATTTTATAATCACCTTCTAGGGTGCCCGTTTATTAGAGACTGCCCGACTATTGGAGACTGCCCGTTTATTTTATAATCACCTTCTAGGGTGCCCGTTTATTAGAGACTGCCCGACTATTGGAGACTGCCCGTTTATTTTATAATCACCTTCTAGGGTGCCCGTTTATTAGAGACTGCCCGACTATTGGAGACTGCCCGTTTATTTTATAATCACCTTCTAGGGTGCCCGTTTATTAGAGACTGCCCGACTATTGGAGACTGTCCGTTTATTTTATAATCACCTTCTAGGGTGCCCGTTTATTAGAGACTGCCCGACTATTGGAGACTGCCCGTTTATTTTATAATCACCTTCTAGGGTGCCCGTTTATTAGAGACTGCCCGACTATTGGAGACTGCCCGTTTATTTTATAATCACCTTCTAGGGTGCCCGTTTATTAGAGACTGCCCGACTATTGGAGACTGTCCGTTTATTTTATAATCACCTTCTAGGGTGCCCGTTTATTAGAGACTGCCCGACTATTGGAGACTGTCCGTTTATTTTATAATCACCTTCTAGGGTGCCCGTTTATTAGAGACTGCCCGACTATTGGAGACTGCCCGTTTATTTTATAATCACCTTCTAGGGTGCCCGTTTATTAGAGACTGCCCGACTATTGGAGACTGTCCGTTTATTTTATAATCACCTTCTAGGGTGCCCGTTTATTAGAGACTGCCCGACTATTGGAGACTGCCCGTTTATTTTATAATCACCTTCTAGGGTGCCCGTTTATTAGAGACTGCCCGACTATTGGAGACTGTCCGTTTATTTTATAATCACCTTCTAGGGTGCCCGTTTATTAGAGACTGCCCGACTATTGGAGACTGCCCGTTTATTTTATAATCACCTTCTAGGGTGCCCGTTTATTAGAGACTGCCCGACTATTGGAGACTGTCCGTTTATTTTATAATCACCTTCTAGGGTGCCCGTTTATTAGAGACTGCCCGACTATTGAGACTGCCCGTTTATTTTATAATCACCTTCTAGGGTGCCCGTTTATTAGAGACTGCCCGACTATTGGAGACTGCCCGTTTATTTTATAATCACCTTCTAGGGTGCCCGTTTATTAGAGACTGCCCGACTATTGGAGACTGCCCGTTTATTTTATAATCACCTTCTAGAGTGCCCGTTTATTAGAGACTGCCCGACTATTGGAGACTGCCCGTTTATTTTATAATCACCTTCTAGAGTGCCCGTTTATTAGAGACTGCCCGACTATTGGAGACTTCCCGCTTATTATAAAAAATACGGTATTCATGCCAAAGATGCTTGAAAAAATAAGAGAGGAGCCTCCACATTTGTGATGAACGATGAAGAGACCATGTCGAAAGGCGTTAGTTATTTTTTTTGGAATTTGAATAAAAATTTACTGAAAGTTATGTGTGTTCTTAAAATAATCATATTTTTTACACTTTTTTATCGTTTTTTTCTGCAAACAAAATGGCAAATCTGCAGCTTTCAAATGAGATATTATGTGTAGTTAAAAGTGACAAAAATCAAAGAGCAAAACGCAAACTCAATCGACGGATTCGGCCCGGACACCGTGTATAATGGTGGGGGCACTTTTTACAGACATTTCGAAATTTTTCAGCAAATGCCGTCTAGCAAAAAATGACTAGCAGGGCTCGGAACTCAAATTTTTAAAATAAAGGACGTTTCCGAGCCCTGCTATTCAGCGATTATTTGCTATTTGGTACCAATAGTTCTACAAAAATATTTAAAAAATTGGGTGATTAAATCAATTTAAATGGTGTTTCGGGTGTGTTTCGCCATACCCCGAAACACACCAAACACCATTTAAATTGATTTAATCACCCAATTTTTTAAATATTTTTGTAGAACTATTGGTACCAAAATGATTGCTATAATCTGGCGGTCATATTGAGCAAAAAATTTTGAAAAAACGAAAATAAAAACTTTGGAAATTTGAATAATTTACGGTTGTTTCGGCACTCGTGTTTCGCCTAAGTTTGGCTGGGGCCTAAGGAAAACGTCGGAAAACAATTTTTTTATCGTTTTTAGTAGGGTGGTGCACGGTCGGTTAACCGACCCGGACCAGTTTTCGCCCAATTAACCGAAACCGAAAACCGGGTACGAAAAAATGCGGTTAACCGAAAACCGGGTACAACCAAATTCCGGTTAATTTACGACAAAAATAACCGAAACCGAGTTTTTTTCCGGTTAACCGACCGAAGCGAAACTAAAAACCGTAACCGAAAACCGGGTACGAAAAAATGCGGTTAACCGAAAACCGGGTACAACCAAATTCCGGTTAATTTACGACAAAAATAACCGAAACCGAGTTTTTTTTCCGGTTAACCGACCGAAGCGAAACTAAAAAACCGTAACCGAAAACCGGGTACGAAAAAATGCGGTTAACCGAAAACCGGGTACAACCAAATTCCGGTTAATTTACGACAAAAATAACCGAAACCGAGTTTTTTTTCCGGTTAACCGACCGAAGCGAAACTAAAAAACCGTAACCGAAAACCGGGTACGCCAAAATGCGGTTAACCGAAAACCGGGTAGTGATAAATTAACCGTAACCGCACCACCCTAGTTTTTAGCGTAAAAAAATTACTTAGGAGGCATACAAACCTTATCCACAGTTAACAAAAATGACAACCGACCCCCCACAAGTACCCGTGTATCTACCTGGCAGTTCATGGATCTGGCCCAAATCACAAGGGTCTTTTGACCATTGAAAAGTTTTTCCCTATTTAGAGAAAAAGAATCTCTTTCTTTCTACTAGCACAAATTATTTGTAGCTTAGCAGACAAACATTTTTTTTGAATCAACATCATGAGATAGAGGAATGTCGATAAAAAAAGTGTTAAAAATGATATAAAAAATGAGACTGTCTTTGTTGAGTGGGCAGCGCCATCGACCACAAAATCAATCATATCTAGTGGTTGAGTGCTGATGAACAACAGTGTCTAACAAACAAGGCAAAGCCAATACATAGATGGCGGTGAGTCATGCTCCAGCCAATTACACACAAACAAATTTAGACCAGCAAGAAGAAGACAGACAAAGATTTAATCAATTGGCCACTTGCACACCACAGTTGCTTGAAAGTAAAAAAAAGACTGATTTTTTAAATCAAAGTTTTTTAAAAGACTATAGCAGGGAACGTAGCTGCACTTTCAAAAAAGATTCGTTCTTTTTTCGGGATCCCCAATCTTTTTTATTTTTGAAATTTTTAGTCGAAATCTTTTTTTCGCTTCGAAATAGCAATAAGCACTGTGTAAAATGGTATTTTTGACGAAAAATGACCAGAGTTATGTTCAAAATTTTTCAGCCTCCGAAAACCGCCTCAGACTCGAAAAAAGTTAGCCTCCGACCTCTGCCTCCTGCCTCCTTGGAGGTTCTCGGCCACCCTCCTAGCCTCCCTCCGAGGAGGCGGAGGCTGGAGGTTCGGCCTCCACTCCAGGAGGATCCTCCTGGAGGCTGGTATAACTCTGAAAATTACCAAATTCTACTTTTTTTGACCAAATGTACTTTTTTTCTTCAAAATTTTAAGTTACGTACCCTGGACTATAGCCATTTATGCAAATGGCAATTTCGAGTTTTTGAGTTCGCGGAAAACAGCTTTTTTACTCCAAAAATGTCGAAAATGTTTTCAGAAATATTTTTTTTGTTTGCATTTGTCGACAACTCGGTTCGACAGTATTCGAAGTAACCTCCCTAAGTGCAGCCTTCTATACGGATTGCAAATCCCCTACATGAAGTGCTTTAAATGCAAAAATGTTGAAACATTTACTAGTCGAGCCCAAAGTTGCTTGACGTTGACAGATCGGACGATTTAGCCGACGACAGTATCCCAAGTGCCCCCCCCCTTTTTTTGTAATTTTAAATAAAAGTATCCATTTTCAGCTGAAAATTTTTATTCTGAGGCACCCCAGTAGGAGAAAATTCCTCAGCAATCCGAATTATAAAGCAGAATTTGAAAAAAAATACTTAGTCGCTGAGATATGCCCTTAAGTTGGAGTAAAGTTAAATGGTCATTTTTTAAAATATTGACACTTCAACTTTAGGTCATGTCTCACCGACTAAGTATTTTTTTCAAATTCTGCTTTATGATTCGTATTGCTGAGGAATTTTCGCCTACTGGAGTGCACAAGTTTGCCTGACATTGCAATGCCAAGTCGTCGACAAAATATTGCTCTAAAGCCACATTAAAAAACACAAAACTTGGATTAATCCTTTCATGTCAAGACTATCTCCTTAATATGGCGCTTACAATGGAGGTGTGAGGTGCGAGGTCGAGGTAAAACAGTGTCTAGATCTCGCGTTTTTCATTGAAAAATGCCAAATCTGATATAGATGACCTATATCTACTTTTTGGTTTCAGGCATAGGTCATCTATATCAGATTTGGCATTTTCAATGAAAGACGAGAGATCTAGACACCGGTTTACCTCGACCTCGCACCTCACACCTCCATTGTAAGCGCGCCATAACAGCTTTCACCCCTCCTTTAATGATTTTTTCGGACACCAATTTTTATAAATTTGAAATGGCTACAGTCAAACCTCGATTTACGGCCCTTACCTCAGGTTCGTTGGCCACTGACACTTTTTTACATCAATTTCTTAAATGTTTTGGCAGTTCTTTTTTAATAGTCTGGTCCCAAACATTGCAAGGACTCCGATTTCGCTGATCATTTTGAAAAATCTACAATTTTGGCTTCTAAAAAAGCAAAACCTCGATTTAACCACATAATTTTTACAATAGGGTCTGTGAAATGGAGGTTTTGCTTTTTTAGAAGCAAAAATTTTAGGTTTTTGAAAAACGATAGGCAAAATTGGAATCCTTGAGATATTTGGGACTGGACTGTAAAATAGAACTGGCAAAAGACTTAATTTAAAAAATTGAGGTAAAAAACTCTTATATGGGAACGAACCTGAAGTGGGGGCCGTTAAACCGAGGTTTGACTGTATTTCCATGCAGAAAGCTTACAAAAAGCAAGAAACACACAAACAATCCACAACACAATTCGCACATTCGCAACAATTACAACAAAAAAAAATCCGAGCAAATATCCCCAAAATATAGATGCTCGTTTTGTGCACAAAAATCAAAGCCATATCTGCTGCTGGTCTCTGCCCCCTCTTCCTGCTATTAACACCTCATAAATGAGTAGTAGTGGCAGAGAAGCAGGGAGAGGACCCCTTCTATTGTCGGTGTGTTGTAATAAGGCCTGGGAAAGACATTTCACCACCTTTGTGTGCCGTCCATTGGATGGCCCTCTTTCTGGATGCGATTCCTTCCTGTTTACTACTACACAGAGAAGTCCCACATATTTGCTGATGGCGGGATAAATTAGCAAGTAAGGGAAAAAGTGGTCCAGTGCTGCTGCACAAAGGTCGAAATTAGCATTTTCGGCTGAACCAGCAAGGCCTTCTTTGGGAAATGACCCTTAATTAGCAGCATGAGAGTTGGATGCAAGTGGAGAAAGGATGTGGAACAATGTGGTCTTCTATTGACAAATAAAATTAAAATGAAGACTGTTCAGGAGTAATATTAGACTTGGGTACCGGGGAGCTACTTTTTGGGAAAATAATCAGGTAAAAATGGCTCAGTAACCCGATGACTGAGAAAATACCCAAAATGCCCAAAAACAGTGGTCAAAAAATTTCGCATTGAGGTACCAGGAGGTACCAGGTGGTTTTCCCACCCACCCTGAAGCTTATTGGTCGATCTTCGACTTATGATTTGGGGTCATCCACCTCGGAGTGGGTACTGTTCTTCAAGAAAATATAATGTCTGCTACCACAAGGATTCGGACTTGAAACCTCAAAATTTTGGCGCCTCCTCCAGGTGGACGTCCAGCTGCACAATTGACTACAACCTGAAAATTTGGCGACAGAAAAACCTTTTAATATTCACTGTATGTATTCAGGACATCGTTTCAGTCAAGATAGAAATGATTATTTGCTCATTCAGAAAAATTCGCTTAAATTTTGGGTCGTCCATCTCGGAGTGAGATTCTGGAACGTATTGAGAAATAATATTTTGGTCTTAACAAAAACCGTTTTCAGCACACGATTTTGGGTTGAATAGTACAGTTGTTTTAGACAGTTTGGCTTATAGCCAAATAGTCAAGGATTTTGAAACAGTTTTGGTCCTGTCAAGATTGAGAAAAATGAATAATTAGTGCTTAGGTTTTACCGTTTGATTAATTCGATTACAAACTGATGCTGAAAATTGATGCTGAAAATTTGAGAATCAAATTATTTTTCGTGTGGTTATGTTCATAAAAATGTGCTATTTTCAGTGTGCTATTTCGCGTAAAAGACTGCAATCAAAAAGAAAAAATGGCTGATGAAGACGTAATTGCCTTGGTTGTGGACAATGGCTCAGGAATGTGCAAAGCTGGCTTTGGTGGCGATGATGCTCCCCGAGCTGTCTTCCCGTCGATTGTCGGCCGTCCTCGTCATCAGGTATTTCGTCTGTCATTTCTATTAACTTCTCTTGATTGCAAGTTTTCAGGGTGTCATGGTTGGAATGGGACAGAAGGACTCGTATGTTGGCGACGAAGCTCAGTCCAAGCGTGGAATTCTGACGTTGGCTTATCCGATCGAGCATGGAATTGTGACCAACTGGGACGACATGGAGAAGATCTGGCATCATACTTTCTACAACGAGCTTCGCGTTTCTCCTGAGGAACACCCCGGTATGTCCTTTTTTGGTTCCCATTCAATTTTATAATCTCTGCTATTTTCAGTTATGCTGACTGAAGCGCCACTCAATCCGAAGGCCAATCGCGAGAAGATGACGCAGATTATGTTTGAGACGTTCAATTCGCCTGCCATGTATGTCAGTATCCAGGCTGTGCTTTCGCTATACGCTTCTGGCCGAACCACGGGTGTTGTTCTCGATTCAGGTGATGGTATGTGATTTCTGATTTTGCTGGTTTACAATGTTAATAGCAGTCAATTTTATGAGTGACTCATACGGTGCCAATTTATGAAGGATACGCTTTGCCGCACGCCATTCTCCGTCTCGACCTGGCTGGACGCGATTTGACCGACTACTTAATGAAAATCCTGACAGAGCGCGGCTATTCCTTCACGACCACAGCTGAGCGAGAGATTGTTCGTGACATGAAAGAAAAAATCTGCTATGTGGCTTTGGACTTTGAGCGTGAGTTGGCATCTTCCGTGGCCTCGTCATCTTTGGAGAAGTCGTATGAACTGCCTGATGGCCAAGTGATCTCTGTGGCAAATGAGCGATTCCGATGCCCTGAAGCCCTGTTTCAGCCTTCGTTTTTGGGAAGAGAATCCGGCGGCATCCACGAGACGACCTACCACAGCATCATGAAGTGTGACATCGACATTCGCAAGGATCTCTACGCCAATATCGTGCTCTCTGGTGGTAGCAACATGTTCCCGGGTAGCGCTGATCGAATGCAGGTATGTTTTGTTTTTTGATTTGTCAACTTTTGTTTACCCTATCTTTGGTGTAGAAGGAGATTTCATCGCTTGCTCCGTCCACCATGAAAGTGAAGATTGTGGCACCGCCCGAGCGCAAGTATTCCGTGTGGATTGGTGGTTCCATCTTGTCTTCTCTGTCGACCTTCCAGCAGATGTGGATCCGCAAGCAGGAATATGACGAGTCTGGGCCTTCCATCGTTCATCGCAAGTGCTTCTAAGAATGTCTGCAAGAGTGTGCAGTGCACATACAAATCTTCTTGATGTTCTATTGTTTGTGTACCAGCGTCTTTTGTTGGTTTATTCGAGAAAAAATCCTGTTGCAATTTGTGATGTTCTGAAATTCTATTTATTTGGTCGGCATTTGTGTATTAGCGGTTACGGACGCCTTGGTGTTTTGAGTACTCCGAGTATTTTTTTTTCAATATTGGGCTGCCGACAATAAAAATTATTTAGTGAAGAAAAATTGTGGTCAATATTTTTTAAATGAAAGCTTAAATTAAAAAATAGCGGTGATATCTAGCCAAGCTATCCTGAGCATTGCAGATTCCTCTACATGTATAGTTCTAAGACAAGGAATAAAAAACTGTGTTCATTTCACAACCTAGTTATCGTATCGTGTGTAGGCGATCTGAAAGGTAAATTGGGAAAGTGATTTCATAATGTTGGAGCAGAAGATTAGCAGAAGAATGTGGTCCGCTCCCGATTCTCTCCAAGACTGCGCGTCGATACCTTTCAGCGCCTTCAACTTCCGTGGCCAGTAAGCAACTCTTCAGTCACGCAAGGGAGATTTTCCATTGATCTGAACACCGCAGAAAAACTAATATTTTTGAACAAAGCTCTGGAGTATGTTTACTTCTCGTATTGATTGATTTTTTGTTGTTTGAAATTGAACGAAATCATCGAATATAACTATTTCGTTAATCAACTGTTTGATTCTGTTTAAAATCCCAAATCCGACTGGGAATCCAAGAAATTTTGGAAATCCCAATCCCAAAGTTTCAGAGTCCGAAATCCCAAATCCCACCGGCTCACACTTCGAAAATCCCAAAATTATCTCAAAATGGCTGTACACCGAAATATACGCGCCAATTTGGTACTTGGTCGTTTTGATACGCGGTCGTTTTGGTACGAAAATTTTTAGTAAGAATTGTTTTGGTAATAGATTTTTTGGTAAGAGATTTTTTGGTACGCGGTGATTTTGGTAAGAAATTTTATGGTACGCGGTTTTTTTGGTAAGAGATTTTTTGGTACGCGATTATTTTGGTAAAAATGTTTTTGGTAACAGCACAAAGTTTTTTGAAACAGCTTGTTCTCTATAATTCTACTTCATAGTTATCGTGTTTAGATGAATTTTGAAGAATCTTTGCTTGTCAGCGACGAAGAGGATCAGCGAAATCAGTAGTATTAGGATAAAATTCGCCCTATCAAGCCAAAAAGTTTTAACATTTTTTAAAGTGGGGTCAAAAAATAATTTTTTTAAACTTATGTTACCAAAAAAATTCTTACCGAAATAACCGCGTACCAAAAAATCTCTTACCAAAATAACCGCGTACCAAAAAAATTCTTACCGAAATAACCGCGTACCAAAAAATCTCTTACCAAAATAACCGCGTACCAAAAAATTTTCGTACCAAAACG
Organism: Ditylenchus weischeri; assembly: GCA_029231635.1. Classification (NCBI taxonomy): domain Eukaryota; kingdom Metazoa; phylum Nematoda; class Chromadorea; order Rhabditida; family Anguinidae; genus Ditylenchus; species Ditylenchus weischeri. Next base: position 74,242 of record JAMRYI010000656.1, read on the forward strand.
ACCGCGTACCAAAACGACCAAGTACCAAATTGGCGCGTATATTTCGGTGTACAGCCCTCAAAATTAGAGATGATGACGGGACGGGACAATTCCGTCCCGTCCCGTTAATTTTAGAGAATCGTCCCGTCCCGGAATCCCGCCCGGAAATTTTTTGGCACTTGTCCCGTACCGGTGTCCCGTCCCGAAATTTTTAAATTTGAATTCTGACCCGTTCCGTCCCGAAAAGGTCAAGCCATCATCTCTAGTAGTTTTTGTTATAAGGATGTTCACACAGCTCTTTCGTTTTTGACCAAAATATTTGGGGTCCACATTCTTAAAGAAAGAATTCTTTCCTATCTTGTAGTCCTTGAATTTTTCTAAAAGTATTGATCAAGCATTGTACAGTTATTTACAGCTAGGACGTGCTTTGGAGCAGCTTTGAGTGTAAATTTGACTAGTGGGAAAATGGTGGATTTGTGTGTGACGATGGTCATCTAGCTTTTTGCAGCCTGTTTGTCGCTTCCGTACACTAATAACTGTACAATGCTTTGTCAATACTTCTAGAAAAATTCAAGAACTAAATATCACGTTATAAAGCACGAAAAAATGCGTCAGATACAAGTGTTAGATTCCAAGTAAGACTGTGTTTTCCCTCTTTTTGTGAGAATTGTTGAAGTATGATGGAAATAAGTATGATGGCCGTTTCTCTTCAACCAGCCCGAAAAACGGAAAACACAGTCTTACTTGGAATCTAACACTTGTATCTGATGCAGTTTTCTGTGCTCTATCACGTGAAATTTTTATTTTCAGCAAATGCCCTATAAAATTTTGAGAAAATTACCAAACCAAGCCACAAACACCTGAATTCTCGTCGAAAAGCGCCCAGCTTTTTGTGGGGTTTTGGAGTCAAATTGTTTTGGCTTTAATTTTTTTATATTTGCGTATTGTGCTGTGAGTCTTTGTACTAGTTATGTAGCATTTTTTCTGGTGATCATTTTGGTATATTGCACTCCCAATTTTCTACAGAAAGTCGGCCAGGAGTATGCCAAATTAGGTATCCTTCAAATTCCAATACCAGGAAAACAGCTGATTTTGCCTTTTCTCCTGTGATTCCTGAGTGAGTTTCGGTTAATTTTTGTGCTGATTTTTCGCCTATCTTGTAGCTCTTGAATTTTTCTACGAGTATTGACCAAGCATAATGCAGTTATACACTGCTATGACGCGCTCTTGAGCAGCTTTAGTTGTTTGAAAAGGCAGAAACAGAAATCAGAAACAGAATTTCCGCTTCTGTTTCTGATTGTGACGATCCGCTTCTGCTTTTTGGAAACACTGATCACAAATAATAATAAAAATTATTATTATCTTGTCTATGACTTAATCATTGACTATCAAAAAGGCCTATCAAAATTTCTAATCAAATTCACCAGTGATAGCTGATTGATGCTTAATCAGGTTTGAAGCTTATTTTCCTTATGTTTATTAATTTGTAATCCTAATATAATTTGTATTATAATTGTAATGGTCTTTGTAATCGTAATTTGTAATCGCAGTTGTGATCCTACTTTTTTCTTCATGAAACTTCTTTGAATACAATATTTTTCGTTTTCATACTGTCTTCTTTTGATTCTCCAAGCTTAGCTTTTCTGGCTTGAAAATTATGCTGAACTTGAAAATTATGAACAATATCTTGGAGAAGCTTTCTGAAACTTTCTGAAGCTTCTCATCAAAAAGGCCTATCAAAATTCTAATTTTGTGCATGACCGCAAACAAACATCAAGACTAATCACAAAAAAAACGCGCCAACATTTGTCGCGCTACGGCAAAGAAATTTCAAATAAATTGCGACTGACGGACAGAGACAGGTGTTCTTGATTAGAGTAGTTGATTACATGCATAACACTATGAAAAAACCTGTTTTTTTTGATAAAATCTTTGTCTTTTTTAAAATTGCTCAACTTTCTATTTTTACATTTTCCTCAGAGAAGAGAATTTCCACTTCTCAATTTGTGTTTTCATTGTCGTTGAGCATGTTCATTTTACTATGTTTCTTGATTTTTTTCACAGCTTTATTTCCTGTTTGTGCCCAGAAAAATAATTCGCAAAGCATTGAGGAGTGTGGCAAGGCTCTTTTTATTGCCAATGGACTAGACTTTCCGCTGTTTATGGCCAAGAAAACCAACATTAGTGTGGTAGAGAAACAGGTGTACATGCAGTGGCTGTTCCACTGTCTTGCAGATTCAAAAGACAATACTCAGTGCTGTGTGGACAAGCAGATCCCGTAAGTTTATTTTTTGCGCCATCCGTACTGTGGGAGATGAATATTTAGAGTTGTAGACATGGGTTATTCATAAAGGTGACGTGTTTTCAGGGACCGTAGCTCAACGACAATTTGAATACGCGGGGGACACTTTTTTATTCCGAAAATACCAGTATGTGTCATAACTCTTCGCGTTTTTTTCAAATTTTGAGTCAGAATCGATTTTTTTCTTTTTCGCATATTTCTTCATGAAATTCTTCATTTTTCATTGAATTGTGACTTGTGTTCAAATTAAGCATGTTTTAGATGCCTGGAGGACTTGTGCGCTCAAGACCAGCCGGATTTTTTGTTAAAGGGATTTCAAAGCTGCAGGAAAGATGGGAGAAAATTGTTGAGGCAGAAGGAAATTATTTGGATGAATGATAGTTGCTGTTATGAAATATGTTATGCGTTGCCTTGAATGAAGATTTCACTGTTATTTGGAAATGGTTTTCTATGAAAGAAATGAAGAAATATGCGAAAAAGAAAAAAATCGATTCTGACTAAAAATTTGAAAAAATGCGAAGAGTTATGACACATACTGGTATTTAGAACTTTTTTTAAACTTCTTATTTTTTGTGCAAATGAAAGTACTTACGCTAAAGTAGGTAGAGGAGTTTCACGTAACTTGATAGTGTGACGGTGAAGCTGCGGCAGCCGGTCGAATTCGATAATCAGTTTGATTCACAGCCCCGGCTCCACCTTTTTGACAATTGAAATATTTATGCACTAAAAAATTCTGAATATTTTTGGAAAAAAAGTTTAAACGTTATAATTTTTTAATAATTTTTATTGCCAACAACAGCGATGGTCCTTTATTAGCAAAACATATTCACTTACAAAATCATCGCAATTCTTTAGGCAAGGTAGGTGAAAGACAAGTGTCAACAGATCACAAAGTAGGAGTAACAAAATGTCGGACCCAGTTTTAAGGGATGACGTCTTATCAAGGTTCGGCTGTACCCATTTTTTTACCAAAAAAATATTCTGTAACAGTCCAGAGTGTCAAATGCTCTCAGGAATTATAAGAAGGCTTCAAATTACTAAACAAAAAACCAGAACAAAGAAAGCAAAATTTTTTTAGAAACAAGATTCATACCGCATAAGGAATTACCCTAGCTAAGACCTCGACTGAGAACCCAAGGAAATCGGCCAGGGTTAACCTTTCTAAAAAAATCCGTTCAACAACCAGATTTCTCAGCATCTTTGTGTATTTTAAATTGTAGGGAAGCCTGTTTGGTGTATTGCAATGCAAGTGTACAGCCAATGCCCTACGACCGTCTGTTTGCTCCTAAGGGAGTGCCATGTTCAAAATTTGGAAAAGAAGTAATGCAATGTCACAATCCAAATTATATTGTCAAATCAACGGCCTTTTGATAATATAGCATTAATAGTTGATGACATTTTTCACGTATATGAGCTATCTTGATGTACGTATTTTTATTGAAATTGTAGATTTTGTATATTGTTAAAACACTTTGTAGTTTTTTTTAACACTTTTGAGCTCTACCGAGCGTACACCGGCCATTCCTGTGCTTAAGCCTAAGCAGAAAAACAACGGCAATAATCAAGGCAAAATAAAGGTAACTGTGTGAGGTTAACTGTGTGACAGTTCGCTATGATTTTTAACTTTTTTCGGTAAAATTTTACCAAAAAAAATCAAAGTCCATAGAGAACTGTCCTCATAGCGAAGTGTTCTGGCCCCTGTGAAGTGCAGAATACCAAGAAATGGACGCAAAGTGTGGTACCGTCGAACCTGGCTAACCCGTCACTCCAGTAACATGTCACCCCCGCTAACCCGTCACTTCAAAAAAATTTGGTTGGCCGAGAAAGAAATTCCGCTAATCTTACCCCTATTAACCTGTCACCTCGGTAACCCGTCACCCCTGTTAACCCGTCACCCTCCGTCCACAATCAACAGAGAAAATCACCCTTGATAATCCGTCACCTAGCATATTGCGGAAAAGTTTCCAAATTTCCGCCAATGTTTTTTAACCTTTTGTGTTTCATCACAGCGACGCCTTGGATGAGTTCTTTTATCAAGAGCAAAGGAAGTCGCAGAAGCAAAGTAGGATCAAGGACTTCTTCCCTACTGTTTAGCGTCTGAATTTTGAATTTTGAAACGGTGTGCCCGTTGAGGAGATTTAACCATGATTCATCACACATTTTGAATCGATTCAAAAAAAGTTGAAAAATTCGAAAAAAAGTTGAAATGATTTGAAAATATTTTGAAATGAAGGACTGATGCCTGCCCTCACCACTCCAAGCCACTGACCACCAAGCTTGGAGCGAAGAAAGCAGACACGACTGCCCGTGACAGCACACAACCTAAGAATGAATGAAATTACTGAAATTACTATTAGCTTATATAGCCAGAATGACTAAGAAAAGAAATGTTTTGTCTCGAGAGGATATGAACGTTTGAATGTGCAAACAGACGAACAGGCACACACTTCTCCGATAGTAGTAGGGACTAGCCTTCGGGCCCCGCATCCGCGGGGCCAGCCCGTGACATTCAAAAATACCCTCTATTTCTTTTCCCTCTTTTTCAATCCAAACTTTCCACGCAACTTCTTTTCGTAGCATCTTCTACTCTTTTTTTCGTTGTGCAGTATTGCTATTCAAGGTTCGATTGTAATGAAAAGGATCGAAGGCCCAATCGTAGAAGCCTAAGGATGATCTAGGCTTGTTTGTTTGCTAATTAAAATATTGTAGACGATCGATTACTGTATGAAGATGATTATACATTGATTTGTATAGGCTTGGGTTGAATTATTAACTCTGTTCAATCATTAACTCGTTGATTGAAAGGACCCGAGTTCGATACTCGAACATGCTGCATTGCCTATTGGAGAGGCCTGATTGCAGTTGGATTTGAGTGGGTGAAGATGATTGGATGTTGAATGAAGATGGTTGAAGATTCAGGTGAAGAAGCAGAAGGACGGTATTCAATTATTAATACTGTGTTGTGTGAGCTCGATGGAAGTTGTATCGTACCGGCTGAGGATAATTTGATGCTGAATCGATTTAAGTAGATTAATCAATTTGATCAAGCCAGTAAGACGATTCAAGTGTATGAATTGATTCAATCCAACCACTTTAGCCGATTCAAATGAATAAATTGGTTCAATCTAGCCAGTTGTCGATTTAAATGGATGAATTGATCAATCCAACCAGTTGAGCCGATTCAAATTGGTTCAATCCAGTCAGTTGAATCGTATAAATGTATGAATTGACCAATTCAACCAGTTAAATCAATTCAATGGATGAATCGTGTCAACTCAGCCCGATGAATAGGCTCATCCATCGACAAATTTTAAATTGATTCAGATAAGCCGTTCAGAATCGAAATAATTTTAATGACTGCAATTTATCTAATTAGCATAATCTCCATACAGTTGATCTCTTCAAGCTAGCAAGGGTAGAACAGCAAGTGGATGAAGAAGAAGAGGTCGAATCAGTGCGAGAAGAAAATGTGCCAGATTATGAACCTGAGTTTTTTGTCGATGATATGTGTTGAGAGTGTGATCGTTTTGTGTCTATAAAATTACGTTGTTATCAACTAAAGCTTTTTGTTGAAACGACATCGATATAGTGACAGGCTGTCACTGACAGCCCACTCGACCGGACTTGGGTTGCACACTTACTGGAAAAAAGATTTTGCTCGATTTTGCTCGGTTTTGGAGAATTTTCTCGAGAAATTCTCAGAATTTTCTCGAAAAGATTTTGCTCGAGCAATATGCCAACCCTAAGATTGCGCCCTTTCATTTTGCGCCTTTCAATTTGCGCCCTTTTTGATTTGCGCCCTGGAATTTGCGCCCATTTCAAATTGCGCCATATAGATTGCGCTGTTATTCCAATAGATTCTAATGTCAACTGATACAGTACTGATACTGATGTTGTTTGTAAAATATAAGAAATAAGGACCCTACTGAGTATATCAAATGAAATTTTTTTAAGTGTTTCCAAACACCCTATATCAACCTAAAAACCACCTCAGAAGTTCAAAAGACATTATTTTTGTGTTCTGGTCAATAAAATTGAGTTTTGGGCATTTTGAAATTTCTGACCATTTGGCTGTTTTACCATGTTTTTGGTCACTGAGCTGGGCAAAAGATCCTCTAAATGCATTTTTGATCAAGAGTCTTGCTCGGAATTATGTCTAAGGTAAGTGAGTGCGCGCATCTCCTAACTGACAGTTCTCTGCGCCCCGAACGGGGCGCAGGGGGTTGGTTGGTTTTTATTGACCAGAACCTGAAAATAATGCCTTTTCGATCTCCTGAGGCGATTTTAGGTCGATATTAGGTTTTTGGGAACATTTAAAAAACTTGATTTGGGGTTGGTTGGTATATGCAAGTAGCGCCAAGAATCAGATCCAGCAGAAAAATTCGTGTCACAATTTATATATTTATTTTACGATTTTGTCACGATTTTCTATTAAGGTATTGTTATATTTAGTGTCAAAATAACCGTCGGACTCTGGTTGTTATTTTTTTTGAGCATTTACATATATACCATCTCTATAGGGTGACACAAATTCACTGCACCATTTTCTCAAAAGTTTTATTTGAAATTATTGAATTAAAATTTGGGCACTTCTTTGGTTACCACCCCCCATACCCGGATTTTTTAAAAGCTACTTGCATATACCCCCCAAATCAACTTTTCCTCTTCGGGGGCGCAGGGGGCTTGGTTGCTTGGGTTGAGATGCGCACACCCACATACCTTAGACGCAAATCACTGAAGTGACTCTGGATGCATAAAAATGTATGCATACCAGAGTTTATTTATGCGGTAGGCCCCAGTTAACAAAACTATGTTCAAATTCCATCTTTTTGGGGCTAAGGTACCTTCAACATCTGATTTACTAAGTTATAATAAACAGAAATCAACTAAAAATACCAAAATTCAAGATTTTAAAAAATCGACTTTTTATAGAAAAAAGTAGGTGGAAACACCTTTTTTATCGTGTTCAGCGTGTAGGAAATGCTTAAAAATGGTTAAAATGGTGTTTTGAAAAAGTTAAAAAAAATTTCATTTGGGGTATACTCGGTAGCGCCAAAATAAGTAATAGAAAATCCTCTTCTATTTTGTTTATTATCTAAAAGGGTCGAAAGACCGACTATGATGCATCAGTCGATTACTTATCAAGCGTAGAAATTGATTCTTTCGACGGCAAAACAAAAACACATGTAGGACGTATCAGTTGACATGAGAATCTATTGGAATAACGCGCGCAATCTATATGGGCGCAATTTGAAGGGGCGCAAATTGAATGGGCGCCAATTAAATGGGCGCAAATTGAATGGGCGCAATCTACTCCTTCCCAAAATTCTTGATAGTGAATTGCCGTATCCCGCTGGATATGAAAAATGAAAACTGTTATGATATATGTCTTAACCTGTCCTAAGCAGTGTTTTCATAATTCACACTGACATGCCATTTTAAAGCTGAATTTTAAAACGACATTTCAGCTTTGAAATGACATGTCAGTGTGAATTATGAAAACACTGGTCCTAACTCACGCTAACTCCGCCTAAGTTAGAAAAAACAATAAAACGGCCCTAAAATTAAAAAATTACGCACTCACATACAGTAGCTGAATGAGGTGAGGCCCAAATTATGGTCCTGCATGAGTTTTGCACAAATGTATATCAAAGAAACCAAACCCGAATTTTTCGGGAACAAAAATCGCGTGTAAAACATATTTTGAAAAAGTTATGAAAAATTGTCAAAATGATGACACGACAACCACCCGGATGGTTGTTGACGTTACACAGATGGTTGTTAACGTTACCTTGCCCAAACGGTTAGCAATCTCTAGCCGCAAATCAGTTTGGATATCAGGTGACTCGTTCTGCCAAAAAAATATTTTACAAACGGCTCCTTTCCCAACATTCAATATATCTCCAAATAATAATTTATTGCGAACAACAAAACAATAACATACCATATGAATCACTGAATTACCAAATACATTTTAATCTATCGCTTTCTCAATGATTTTCTCTTCTTCTGTTGCCAAAGGAACGTTGATGACTTCGTCAACTAGATCTTCCTCCATCGTGATATCTGAGTCAATTCCACCTTAACAAATAGGGATTAAGGTTTAAGTCTATTAAAACACTCACTTCGCAGTTTAACACGCTCATCATGTTCCTGCTCATATAACACGCGATTTTGTTCTCGAATAGCCATAAACACTTCCATTGCTTTACGATGATGCGAATTCTGCTTCTAAAAGAAGAAGCAATTTAAGATCGAACAACCCTGGCCTCAGCACTTACACTAATGATGGACATCTGCTCCTTGCGATCATCCTCTTCGAATTTCGCGGACAATTGTTTCATATTCTTTCGGATCTTTTTGGTCTCTTGCTCACTTAACATGCTTGGAGGACGAGGGCGCCACTTGAAAGAAACCAGTTCCATGTCTTTTTTTTCACGATACAGCAAGCGACCTTGGAAAGAATGAATTCGAAAAGCCCCACTTTCGGTCTGCATCCCAGTACAGCAAGTGACGAAATAGCGACCTGTCGGATCCCAACATGCCTAAGGAAAAGAGAGACTTACGAAAAACAAATCCGTACATTGCTTACCTTAGTCATATTTTCATGCTCAACTGAACGATCCATGACTGTTTCCGAACCACTTGCATCAATGAAAAAAACGCTGGAATAGCCGTAAACAGTCAACCAGCCGTTTTGCGGAGCCCAAAGAATGCTGTGCAGTGAACCCGAACTGATCTTTGAAATGAGCAGTGGCGCTGGCTTCCCTTCTTCCAGCTGATAGACTAGTGGCGTCACTCTGTTATCGCTTCCAATTAGAACACAAAACCTGCTGCCTGAAAGCCAAATTAATAATCTTGATATAAAAAACAAAAAAAAATACCCTCAGGTTCCCAGGCAAAGTCACGATAAGGTCCCTGCAACTGCATGCTAATAACCGAAATAGCTGAACCCTTGCAGTCGAAAATGTCCAAGTTATAAGTGACATTCTGAAAATAAAAAAAATATATAAAATGTATCGAGATTACTTTTGGATATAAAGAGCCACACTTTTACTGATGCATATGAATTTTTTGAATTAAAAAGGCTGTATGAGAAATTTACCACCTAATGTGAGAATTTGGCTACCTTTTTAAATAATATGGCCGAATTTTTTAAATTTTAAATAAAAAATATAATTTGACCGCCTTTTCTGTAGAATTGGCCGCCTTTTTTCTTGTTAATTCCTAGTTTTCAAAGTTTAGCTTTAATTTAATGGTAATTTTGCTCTTATTGATAGCACGAAAAAGCCAAGTCTCTTGGCTACGTATTGGCATGAAAAAATTGTGAACTTATAGGAAAAAGTTAGAAAATATAATCAAAAACATCTAGATGCCAATTTCGGCTTCTACCTGCTAAAATGGTTTTTGATGAAATTTGTATGTCTTTCTTTACAAGTTGACACTTTTTTTTTTAAATTAGTAGGTCGCATGAAGTTCTGGACTTTATCTTTGATATCATAGAAAGAAAAGGTACCAACTCGTAAAAATTAAGTAAAAATTAAAATAACATGCAAATTTCATAAAAACCATATTGGCAGATAGAGGTTGAAATTGGCATCTAGTTTTTTTGACTAAATTTTGTAACTTTTTCCTATAAGTTCACGATTTTTTTACCAATACGTAGCCAAGAGACTGGGCTTTCATTTTTGCTTTCATTTTTGCTATCATTAAAATTACCATCAAATTGAAGCTAAAATTTAAAAAACAGGAATCAACAAGAAAAAAAAGCGGCCAAACTATTAAAAAAGGCCGCCAAATTCTTACATTAGGTGGTACCATTATATTTTAGCCAATTAAAAATATCAAAGTGGTGCTTCTGCAAGGTCGGGTACATCTCTTGTTTAGCCGAGTAAATACTACAAAACGAAATGAATCCGTTAGTAAGTTCTTTAGTAATTTGAAATTCTAATTGACAGATTAGAAACAAAATCAAAAGTAAAAATTACCCTTCGCTTCACTTCATTTACTTCGTTTGTCTCCTTGTTCTTGATTTTCTTGACATGAAGGTAGCGCTCAGTCAGTGCAGCCAAATAATTTCCAGATTTTTGCCAGAACAAATGCGCAGTAGAGACGGACATGAGAATTCGCTGAGATCGTAGCTTTTGACTGGATGGAATTTCGATGATACCCACTTCGGCAGGCACATTCGAGTTCTGGAAAATGAAAAACCCAGACGATTAGGCAAATAGTTCTTACCTCTTTTTGCTCACAGTAATAAGCCAATAAACACTTTGCGGGGATTCCAATCAAAAGACACTAGACCAGGCATTTCAACTTCTTTCTGATCACACAAAGAAAAGGTACTAGCGTTGAAGACGGACAATCGGTCTTGACGGTTTCTAGCAAAGGCAAAGTAACTCTCATCCGGAGACCATTTGACGAAAGGCCAGCCGATGTATCGCTTGATATCCACCATACATTTTTGCTTGATGGGCCAGTAAAAGCATTTCTTCAGTTCTCCAGTAAACACATCGAAGATTTGCAAGCGCTGTTCATAACCGCAACGACTAGAAGAAGCGTATGTGACCAGGAAACTGAAACACCGATTCCAACATCAGATAGGATAGGGACATACATGATACCTTTCTTTTGGAGAGAATTCAATAAAGTCGACTTGCTTATGTTCAAGGCTTCTGAATTTTTTTGAAATTCGGCCCACCATAAAGATCAACGCTGTTCTGCTGCAGACATGCCAAATAAGAGCCTTCGGGAGACCATTTGAAGATACCGTCACCACATGCCTAAGAACGATCAAAAATAACGGTTAAACAAGTCGCTAAAACACTAACAGTTAGAATTTCATGCGCCAGCGTGGGTTTAGTGCCAGTTCGCCCATTCCAGTAGACATCTACACTTGAATTGCCGAATCGAACAGCGAACTGATCAAGACAATTGGAATCCTGCAACCAGCTCCACAAATCACCCTAAAGAACGAAATTTTTGATTGTGAAGGTTGAATGAAAAATCGGCGCTAGTGGCGAGTAGCGAATAGCCACCGCCGACACCCCCACCCCCCTCAAAAGACAACCCTTTCGAACTACCCTTTCGAACAACAAGTTCAGGTTTGTCCCTTAGGCTCAGGGAGCGTGTGTAAGTTGTCACTGAGGAACATCTTACGCACAATTTCCGGGTTCTGGGACATATATTTGGGTGCTTTTTACTTAAGTTTTAAAAGATCAGATTCAGGGGGGACGGTGGATATTCGCTACTAGGGTCAAAAAATCAAACTTACAACGTCAACCCATTGAGGCACCAATGTTGTCTCAATCGGCTTCTTAATGTAGTCAAAAGCGGCCAACGGAAGGACCTCAAACGTATGATTTCTATCGAATTGGTGATTGTGCAGTAGAAGAACGGCTCTCTCGGCAGCTTCTTTCGAGTCATATTTGACGAAGCAATATCCCTGAAAATGGAATGTAAGATATCTGTTCAAATAAGACTAGAATGAGCCATACCTTTGTGTTCCCTTCCATATCAATTGGATAAACATCAACAAAATCTGCACTTGGCGCCGAAAATGTCTTGACCAGAAATTTCTTCAGTCTCACCAAGCGATCACCGGCCACAAGAGGAATACCAAAGATCACGAGTGAACAATCCTTCACAGCTGTTTCTTCGTCTTGCTTATTGACTTGCTTCTCAACTTGTTTGTCTTCTTCATTCAAATCTCGATTGCTTTCCATTTCTCTGCAAATGCAAAACACAATTATAGGTGATCAAAATACAGGCTCTACGAAGAGGATATAACACGGCGTCCCCATGAAGCGTGTGACTGAAAATTCTCCGCACTACCAGAGACGTTGTGTTACAGAGAGTCGGGGATGACCATTTGTATCATAAGAAATCAAAATTGGGCACAAATAGGCACACAAATGTGCCTATTTGTACATATATGTGCATATACCCTCCGTTTTATATTTATAACGCCACCCATAATTCAGGGTTTGAAGCTACCAACAACGATTTTGATTTTGATGAAGTGGCGCCATTTTAAGATGCAATCTGTCGACAATAAAGAATGAATTTCGAAACCGCGGGAAACTTTTATTACTGTAAAAACAACAAAATGACTGTTTCATATTTATAACGCCACCTGAGTGTTTCAGCAAAAAGCATTTGACAAATGACCTTAATTTCATAACATACAAAAAGCAACAAAATAGGATGACATCTCAATAATCTGTTACATGTCCAGAACGCTAAATTTTTTGGAAAATTCGATTCTTCATGCTTTCGGCCAGGTTTTCTAACATTCAACATTCTAACGTTCAATTTCTAACATTCTAACGTTCAAACTCGATACCGAACCACGCACCAAGAATAGCACTCTTTAGCTCGTCCACTGTTGCGAATTGACGATTCTCGGCATAGAGACGACGCACGATGATTCTCCAAAGGTTTTCGACTGGATTCAAATCAGGCGAGCACGCTAGCCAAGGCAAAACATTGATCCCTTCGGAGTTAAATCACGCTGTTGTTTCTCGGCTTTTGTGGATGGAGGCGTTGTCCTGTTGGTAGATGAATGGAATGCGATGACCAAAGCAAACCCAAGGAAACAATTTGTCGCGGAGAATCTGTAAAAACATAAATAGGTATGAAAAAACACTAAAACTCAACCAACCTCAACATACTCAGCTCTGTTCATTCTAGAGGAAGTGAAAACGAGACCAACTTTTTCATAGTGAGTGAATGCGGCCCTCACCATGACACTTCCACCACCGAAATTCCGTCTTGAAAAGTAGCGAAGCTCTTTGCGCAGGTCACTCCAGTATCCAGTGAAGCTGTCCGGTCCATCCAAATTGAATTTCTTTTCATCCGAGAAAATCACCTAAACCTTCTAATAATAACCCAAGATTAATTCACCAGATACTCACGTTTTTCCAATCCCGATCCATGTTATATCTTGCAAGTTCCATTCTGGCATCAATGTTACGAGGAAGAAGACGAGGCGCCTTGGTAATTTTCTCACGAACGATGTTGGATTTTCGCTGAATAGCCCTCCACACGGTAGTTTTCGACACCTTCAACCCGAGATTCTGCTTGATGACATTGACAGATGAAGAAGAATTCGAAGCTCTCTTGCCAATTTGACGCTCATATTGCTTGGAAAGCGTTCTTTTTCGTCCCTTTCGCTTCTTCTTGCCGTAACGCGTTGGATTTTGCACAAAATTTTGGACAAGACGGTTTGATCTTTGAAGCTCCCTAGCAATTGCACGAGCTCCTGCACTTTGATACGCCACGATCTGCCCTTTCCTGAATTCCGGAAGCTTTGTTCCTCGAGACATTTTCTAAAAAAACCATATTAGTAATGCGCGAGAAACAAAAAAAGCAATGAAACAGCAGAAAAATGCTCAACGTCGTAAATGGCGTTATAAATATGAAACAGTCATTTTTTGGTTTTTACAGTAAAAAAATTTCCCGCGGTTTCGAAATTCATTCTTTAAAATTCATTCATTTTCGAAATTCATTCTTGACAGATTGCATCTTAAAATGGCGCCACTTCATCAAAAAATCACTGTTGGTAGCTTCAAACCCCAAAATTATGGGTGGCGTTATAAATATGAAACGGAGTGTATAATAACATGGTGAAATGTACCTTATTTTAGGCACATTCCTTTTTTTATTATGTGCCATTTCTAGAAACATTCCTTTATCTAGATGTTGTTACTCTTAGGTATGTGACTATTTTAGGCACATACCTATTTTATTTTGTTTCTTTTTTAGGAGCATTTCTTCATATAGGTGTTATTTCTCATAGGAACATTGACTTATTCTTGTTGAAAATTACGCTTATTAAGCCCTTTATCAGCCCTTAATAAGCTTAAGAGCTGATTTCAGGTCATTTTTTGAAAAAATTGGGCGGCACCGAATTGATTAGAGGCGATGACGGGACGGGATCCCGATCCCGCCCGATCCGATTTTGGTCCAAAATCCCGTCCCGAAATCCCGATCCCGAAAATCGTCAAATCCCGACACGATTTTTTATAGCATTTTCATCAATTATTCATTATTTGTTTGATAAATTCTGCTGCATCGTTTCCGCTTTTGTACGTTGATGCGCTCTTTATCTTTTTGCTTTTTCAGATGAGTGTTATTTGGAATCGATCTTTTGGAAAGATGTCGGCTACTGAAGCAAAATGTGGAGTGTGCGGCAATGTCATCGAGATGTCGGGCGGTCGCACCGCCCGATTGAATGTTTGCTTATAAAGTGATGTTCATTGCTGTAAAAAAGCGTGAATAAATGATTTTTTTAATGGCTGCGTGTGTGCGTGGGGTAAAAGAAAGGTTGTTAAAGGCAACTAAGTGCAGAAATGATGCGACTAGTGGTAATTTTCCACTTAGATTTGATATTAGCCAAATCCCGAAATTTGTTCGGGATCCCGACGGGATCCCAAATTTTATTTTGAAAAATCCCGATCCCGAAATATTTTTGGCTAAAAATCCCGTCCCGAAATCCCCTGTCGAACCGGTTTCATCACCTCTAGAATTGATTGACATATTTTCTTTTTCAAATTATTATTTTTGTCTTGTGAAGAACTACTATCATTTAAAATGTTTTTATATAATCCAATCTCGGTTCTCCTGGATAATCCATGCACCAACCAAACCAAGTGGAAACCAAACCCTGTTTTTTCCACTAATTCGAGCACCCTAAAGAAAGTTTGATGATAGTGAAATGCCATTTTGCAGGGTATTTTTTAAGTTGTGGTAATATCGGTCAAATTACAGCTCAAATACTTTTCCTTGAATCAGTTGTTGCAAAATCTATTCTTGATTTGTAGGCTCTTCATTTTTGTTGGTAACGCAGATTCTCAAAATCAATTCGGCTAAATCGGTGGAAAGTATTTAATTCATGAATTAGTTGCTTGGGGGTTGAATTGTACCCGCACCCCCAACTTTTTGCCTTGTTCCCAAATTTGATTCGAAATTTGATTTCAAATTCATTTTAAAATCATTTGTAAGTCATTTTAAAGTCAATTTAAAATAAAATTTCGACAAAAAAAATGGGTGCAATCGAGTGGGGGTGCGGGGTGCAAGTGTTCCGTTGCTTGGACTTCTGACTGCTGCTGCTTCTGGCACTGCTTATGGATATAAAACGGGGTTTGTTTTCGGCTATTCTCTTAAGTAATTATTTTTTTATCATTTCTCAATGCTATCTTCCTTAGACAATGTGGCGATTCTCTGATGATCTCAGTTCAAATGGTTATCACCGTTTTGCAAACCGTTGTGGTACTCAAAGTCTCGTGCTTTTGCTGCCATTTTGTCTTCCTGTGCTTATGCTTGCTACGCTTGCTGCAGCATAACACTACATTCCTGATGGCTCTCCAAACTTGATCTGTCGCGATTATTTTTGTCTCGAAGGTTATTGATTCCTCTTTCTCTGCTCTCAACATTAAAACAATTGGCGCAGTCAAATGGATCTGAACCAAATCAAAGCAATCTTCGAAGCTCAAGCGCAGGTTCAAGCTCAAGCTCATCAAAATCACCTTCTTCTCCAATCTCTCAAAAAATGTTCCAAGCCTTGGGTGGAGGTTCCAATCTCAATCCTCAGGTCTATATCAATGCCCTTGGTGGCTCAGCAAACTCAGCTCTTCATCTGGTCTCTTCCCTCTCAGCTCGAATGGAAATGTTCGTCTGCAATCCGATGGAAGATCACACGTTCGACAAGTGGTATGCTCGCTATTCAGTCCTCATTGAAAAAGATGGTGCTTCTCTTACGTATGAATGTCAGACTTTTAATTGGTAAACTATCCGAGCTGATGCAGTTCAGCCGAAGAATGCCTATGAAAAACCGTATCAAGAAGTGGTGGCCATTCTAAAATCGCTCTTCGCTACAACTCGTTCCCTTGTTATCCGCCGTTATTAAGCTCTGAAGCAAGTAAAGTAGTGGTCAAAACTCATCTCCTTTTCAACCCAAATTATTTATTTATTTATTTATTTATTTATTTATTTATTTATTTATTTATTTATTTATTTATTTATTTATTTATTTATTTATTTATTTATTTATTTATTTATTTATTTATTTATTTATTTATTTATTTATTTATTTATTTATTTATTTATTTATTTATTTATTTATTTATTTATTTATTTATTTATTTATTTATTTATTTATTTATTTATTTATTTATTTATTTATTTATTTATTTATTTATTTA